>JAXIVJ010009324.1:0-40000 GCA_036785665.1 Chirona hameri
ATATATATATATATATATATATATATATATATATATATATATATATATATATATATATATATATATATATATATATATATATATATATATATATATATATATATATATATAATATATATATATATATATATATATATATATATATATATATATATATATATATATATATATATATATATATATATATATATATATATATATATATATATAAATATATATTATTCTTGAACAGATCACCCTTAAACATAGTAAAACAGGACAAAAAAATTACCTGCAGGCCGTCGCCGTACATGGGTAGGCGTCCTTTTTGAACCTTGCAGAATGTAACTATGGCACACACCATCTGGCTGCCGGTCGGCGGGTTGCTCTGCAGTGTTTTTTCGATCACGCGCTGGATCGCCGCGAGGTTTTTGAAGTTACACACTATGTATCTCCAATCCAGGACCCCGTCGAGGCGAGCTCGCTCCAAAAGCCGGCGGCAGACGGCGATATAACCTGGAGAGCTGATCAGTACCATTTCCGGGGTCCATCCAGGGCAACGAATACCAATTTTGGCCACTGACTCGACCAGCACCGGTGTCTCTGGAGTGGCCTTTTGCGGCGGTGGCGCAGGAATATTTGGTGCCTGACCGAGAACCGGCAACTCCAGGTCGATGGCGTTGTTCGCGTGGAGGGCAACCGTCTGGTACAGTTTATTCAGCAGTCGGTTTCTTTGCAGGTGTGCGTCCTCGCCACGATGGTGAGACGAATCTCGGAGGTGTAACAAGATTGAATTGATTAGGCCCTGCTTGTTTTTCTGTATCTCCTTGCCGCAGGAGCACTCGACGGATTGGCCCGCTGACGTGTGAGCAAATGTCATGAGCTGCTTGGAGGGACGCAGCGGGCAGTCTTCTCCTGCCGGGCAGCGGCGATCTGGTCCATGGATGTGTCGTGCCAGTTTTTTCAGGCTTACCAGCCGGCAGCTGGTCGGGCACCACAGGTGATCCTTAACCCGCTGCCATGCCTTCGAAGGTGGACTCCAGAAGCATGGCACGACAGCGGGGACGTCGGCGGGAACGGGAAGCTCAGCAGGCACGGCGGGCACGGCGGCGGGCATGACGTCCCCGGCGACGGCGGCGGTGATATTGGCAGCGGCGGCGTTGATATTAATTGTTGGTTGGACAGCACCGGCGGCGATCATAGCGTTGGCTGCGGCGGCGATGACATTGCTTGCAATTTCAGAAGCTATTACTGCCTCGGGAGCCTCGCTGTCGGGCTCAGCGGCCCATACCTGTTCATGTTGGCCTTCGAGTCCCCCGTCAAGGTCCGTGGGCATCGCGAACAGTCGCGCAGCTTGGTGGCGTGCAGGCGGCACGCATTTTTCCGGCTCGTCTGACGACAAACTGTCGTCTTCTTCGTATTCGTGTTTCTTGGGCAGCCAAGGTCCGTCCACGTCCTCCAGTCCGAAGTCCATTTCTTCACTGCAAAAAAACACGTAACATAGCCTCAGTCATCAAGTTAAGACTTAACACTATCACAACATCGTTATATTTCAAATTAATTTGACATAGGACAAAAAGGATTAATATATAATATAATATAATATGAATTAAAGGAAAAGGATTAATTTGACATTAAGCATTATGATATGCTCCTTCACGATTGTGGCTCGATACAATTCAATTTATACGCATTTACAATTTGCATGACTTTTTGGTCATTGACATAACCTCAGAGGTCACTTTTATGAACCAAGACCTTAAAATCGGATATCAACGGCTTCCTCTTCTCACAAGCAACACGCTCGTCTTTGAATCGAAAATCTAGCTTAATTAGGAGCGAAACGCTAAGCCGGGGGGGGGGCTACCAACCCCCTCCTACCCGAACACGTTGTGATTTTGCCCTACCCAGGCGAGGGTTAAGACTTCCGTTTTTGCCATTAATTGTGTCATATTCGGGTTCACTGCAAAATTTCGCATCCATATATATATATATATATATATATATATATATATATATATATATATATATATATATATATATATATATATATATATATATATATATATATATATATATATATATATATATATATATATATATATATATATATATACATATATATATATATATATATATATATATATATATATATATATATATATAGCGGCAGAACTACTCTGGGCAGAGCCATCCGGTTAACGAGCTGCCGCTCCCTCAGGACTTTGACAGTGGGCAGGACGGACCAAGCTCTAAGCTCTACGTTGGAACTGTAGCGCATGTGGGGGAGGGTTGATAATTATGTATATGTCGAGTGTTGTTTGCCTTGTTGTGAATGTTGTTACATGTCATTTTAAAGGATGCTGTTTATAATTATTTTTAAAACACTAATACAACGCAAAATATGTACGATAAAGTAGACAACAGCATGTCTTGCGACTCGATAGCATAAGTTAATGATGATTGAATTGATGAAAGTGCCGCTGGTGCTGGCCTTGGTTCGAGTTGGGACGCCAGCACGACTGCTCGGAGTTCCTCAGGTACCTGCTGGATGCGATACACGAGGAGGAGCGAGCCCCTGCATCACCCGCCGTACCGTCCACTCCGGCCACCGTCCCGCTGCCGGGCCGGCATAGACCGCGTGGAGAGACCACATGCCGTGCCGGGTCTGGCGTCGGTGGCGGGCCGGCCGCGGTCCCGGCGCCGGCACCGCCCCTGTGACACCGGCCATGGTCGACCAAAAATTCGCGACTACGACAACGGACCTGTGGACGCCTCCAGCCAGCCTTCGTCAGCCCTCCACCGCTTCCGGGTGCGGAACCCTGTCCACGTGCGTGTGGCAGGGTTGTTAGACCCTTAGATAGGTAGACGCCCTCCACCGCTTCCGGGTGCGGAACCCTGTCCACGTGCTTGTGGCAGGGTTGTTAGACCCTTAGATAGGTAGTCTTCGCGAAAGGTTCCTTTGGAATTCGTGATAATTTCACTGTTTTTCATTCTGCTTTTATCTTATCTCTTTCCTAAACTAGTCCACTGGCGGATACCTAACGGTGTACGCCCAGCCTGCTTGGCCCGAACGGTCCACAAACGACCTGGAGGGGTGGCAGGCTGGTCCAACTAAGCCAGTCTGAGACCTCTTTTCACCAACTCTCTCCTACTCTACTCTAAATCTTATCTTTCTTACACTTCTACGGGTTAATCCCACGGCGTAGGTCCCCTCCAGTCTTGAGAAGTTAATTTGCAGGTGCCAACACGTTCTGTCGTGTGTGGCATTTAAAGTAAATAGTTAGCCCCCATCCTATCCTCCTAAGCCACGACGATGGCTACCCCCCCCCCCCCCCCCCCGGAACCCCGCTCCCCCGCCCCCCTCAGGGGCCCCGCCCGCCCCGTCCAGGGGCCCGGCTCTCGCCGCCCCCCGACCCTCCCGACCCCCCTCAGGGGTCCCCCTCCCGTACCGGCGCTCGCCCCCGAAACCCCGGCTCCCATCAGGAGCCCCGCCCCGACCGTCCCGGTGCCTGGCTCCCGCCAGACACCTCTCCACCCGACGGACCGGCTCTCCTCATCCAGAGGCTGGACGGGGTGAGTTTTCGCAAGGCGAACCCCTTCGAGATCAGACGCCAGCTGGTCAACCTCTGCGGAGAGGTGGCTTCCGCCAAGCCCATCCGTACTGGCGGCCTGCTGGTACAGACACTGTCTGACCAGCAGACGAAGCGGGTCATGGGCCTAACGTCCTTCCTGGACGCGGCCTGTGAGGTGTTTGCCCCTGACAGGATGAACTCCTGCCAGGGCTACATCTACTGCCCCGATGTCAACAGCCTTACCGAGGCCGTGCTCCTGCAGGAGCTGGTGACCCAAGGGGTCACGGAGGTCGTGAGGATGAGGTCCCAAAAGCCGGGACCGAATCCCATGATCAAGCTCCGGTTCCGGGGGCTAGACCTGCCTCAGCAGATTTACTGCGGCTACATCAGAGCCGCAGTAACTGAGTGGACCCCGGCGCCCCAGCAGTGCCGATACTGCTGGCGCTTCGGCCACCACCAGCGGAACTGTCACGCCCGTCTCCCCACCTGCGGGAAGTGCGCCTCGTCGCACGAGACAGCCCTCTGTGACTGTGGCGACACCGCAGCGATGCGCTGCGTGAAGGTAGTCTGGCAGGTGGCTCCGCGGCCGCCACCGGTAGCGCTCAGCCGGCCGGTGCCGACGGCCGTGATGGACGGCTCACCAGCACTGGTGACACTTGTGAAACTGAGACTGATCCTGAAAGGGTGGGTCGAATTATTGACAGTGTTGGTGTTGAGACTGGTGATGCTAGACATGAGCTAAGGACTAGTGACATTGGTGACATTGGATATGGACATTGGTGACTAGTGACACTAGTGACATTGGTGACATTGGTGAGTGACACTAGTCCCGGCAGCGGGACTAGTGATACTGCAGACGGCGGGGTTGAGGAGCAGCTCGGGGAGCCTGCAGAGCCGGCCGCCGTTCTGGTACGTCGGTTGCTGACCGGCCACGCCAAGACCGCCACGTGGTGTCGACGGATGACCGGCAGGCGGCAGAAGGTGCTGGCGCCGGTGGGCCTGACTGAACGTCTGGCCGTGTCGCTAGCCGGCCAGCAGCCCGCCCAGTATAGCCTATATGCAGTCATCGTACACGCCGATCAATCAATGGACGCCGGTCATTACTTTCCGGGGCCGGCACGGATGGCGGTGACGGCGGCTGGTGGCGGCTGAACGATACCTCAGCGACGCCGGTGACAGCGGCGGCCGCGCTTGGCCGACCACAGCAATCTTCTGATGCCGCCTACACACTTCTGTACCGGCTGGCAGGGGCGACATGCTGGTATGCAATGAAGATGGTCATTTGTATGCGTAGTCTTTATCTTTCAGATTGAATGAGTAGCTGCCTTCCAAGTACCCGCCAATATACCCTTCAACCCAGTTTCGTATGTAACTGAAGAATGGCTAGTCACCTAAACGTAGTGGAGGAAGATTTAAGCTCTCTGCACTAGTCAACTGATCATTCTCCCAAACCACTCCAGCACCTCGTTCTTGCTACCCTTCATTCCAGACCCGGTAAAGAGTACAAGTTCGTCGTAGCCGTATATTGCGAGAAACTTTCGGCCGCGTCTCAATTTCCATGCATCCAGATATACACAAAGGAGAGCACTCCACACAAGCTGCACTCCGAAACCTTGAATGCCCCAGGTACGCCTTGTGCAACCTCCAACATCTAAACATGGTCTGTAGAAAGCACGAAGAAGCAACATCAGGAATAAGTTTGCTTCAGAACACACCGCGCAAACGAACAAGAACTGAATATTTTACAACAAAACATAACACGCACGTTGGATACGCGCCCCCATCATGGTATAGAGATGTCCATCGAAACAACTAACTTCTCAGTGGATCTGGCAGTTTCGCAGAGATGCAGAGATGAACCCGGTGATTTCTCCGGACGATCAGGTGAAATACCGACGAACCGCTGCAGCGCCACTGGCTCTGAAAATAAAAATGGTAGAAGTGCTGTCGTCAGCATATCGGCTACGATTGCTTACACTCACAACAGTAGGGAAATGTTCAGACTCTGGAGCGTTTTCACCGCACAGGCGTCTCGCCGACATGACTAGAACGTTTGGACTAGAGACTATCACAGACAAAAATCACATTTGGTTCCATGTTTTGACTACCATGTCTCAGGGTGAAGGACCGCTGGCTAGCAGACGGACGGATAGCAAGATCGGAACGGCCTGAGAGGTGGCCAACCTAACTGGTGACGGCGCAGGTGATGAAGGGGGACTGGGAGCGAGGACCGACCAACAACTGTCAGACGAGGTCCGGGCGGACAAATTTGGATACAACGTGAAGCGGGAAACTGGACGGCCAATTTGGACAGGGGAGAATCCGAGGCAGGGTTTCCAGGACTGAGTCTTAGTTGTAACCAGTGAACGCCAGCAGCAATGACTAGGCCGTCACGCAGCCTCGAGATGACTGGTTTCTACATTTATTCCACACATACGACACAGGCAGCAACAATTAACGCATACACGGACACACACACACACAACAGTGAACAACATACATACGCAACAGTCAACAACACGCATACTCACAGTCAACAACACTCATGCCTATCACAGTCGCAACACAGTGAATGACTCGCATACACAACACATGTACATGGTTCAAGGAGCGAGTCGGGCTTCTATTGCAACAGATAATTTTGGATTGCTGGGAAGACCGGTCGCCTAGCACCGCCCGGCCGAAGTCCATGGGGGACTCACGCGATGCCAGAAAAGCGGGTTCCCATGTCAGAGACGAAGAGAGTAGCTGGTGAGGAGTTTACATCAACATGTCACAGGTCGGCGAGCGGCTAGTGTGGCGAATTGGCAGCTCCAGAAGCTAAAAGCACGGTCCGGAATCAGTTCGAACTCAGGCCAGCAGGGTTCATCATAGTTGAGAGAAAGCCAAACTTCCGAAACATTGCCTTACGTACCGTCGAGTCCGCAAGCTGCACATCCTCAGTATTCCAGAGTCGGGAAGGTCATGCAGGGAAGCCTGGAAAGAGAAATGATCATTTTAGGAGGCGATACCATCTTGAAGGCAAACGGGCGCCAGACAATAGGCATTGGTCACAATTTAGTATCAAGTAGTAGCAGCCTTGTCCCCAATACAGAAGGAAACTGAATAGGCAACCATAGACTTACGAAAAACGTTCATTTTAAAGATTGAATAGTCAGCTCAGGTCCTTAAAACGAATGTTTATGGTCTCCATCAGTAAATGACAACCTTGCCAATCTACAACGGAGCATTTAACGGTGGGGATTTATCTGTCAGGTGCTGTCATTTTCGTAGCTTGGGAAGACATTTTCGTAGCGTGGTTAAAAGCTTATCACCAGTCATACAGAGTCTTTCAGAGTCCATCACAAGACCTCAGCTAGCGGTGTTGAGCACTAGAACCTAGTATAGTTATCGCTTCGTAAATAATGTTCCAAATGTAAATAGAGGGAAACAAATGAGTCAAACATACGGTAATCACATGTTAATCGCAATGCACTTACTGTCACAATCAATGAAGCTCGTCCTTCCCTCCACCACTGGCAACAGAACAACACATTGTAAGAACGTTAAAACACAGCTATAATATCAGAAACCTCACGAAAATCTCAGATTACAAACATATTATGCATTGGTCCCCTTATCCTATAGAGGATCGGTCCACGGAAGGCCGCCAAGCCTTCGGTAGGCCAATTCAGACTAGATTAGGCAACTGTGTTGCCTCTTTAAACTTTGTTTCGGTGCTCTGGAGTACGCTTACAGGAGAAATATCAAGTGCCGAGCTGCCGAAAATTATGAAGAAAGTATTACGATTTTAGCATTCCTGCAAGCGAATCCTTATGCATCACAGATCTGTTTACTCCACGTAGGAGTCTGTACAGAGGCAAATGACGAGCCGATCGCTTAGGAAACCGCCTGATGCCAACCAATGCAGAGATCCAGCGAATATCTGGCAGGGGTGGGTCAAGCAGCTTCGCCAGCTCGCCAAGGCCTACTATCACAAACTTCGTCCAAAAACAAGCATCGCAAAACAAATTAGCACGGTAAGACACTGGAGAAGAGACTAACCAACAAGCCAAAACCATGCACAGAAGGTTTTTGTCTAGAGTCTTTAATTTACAGACTCAATTACTGTAAAATAAGCAAGCCTGGACCGGTTGGTCCGCCTCAAATGTTTGATGACAAATGATAATTGACTAGCATCGCATGGGACCAATGCCACCACCGACTGAGCGGTGCGTGAACACTTTGTCATCATGGAGAAATGTTTTACTGTCAAGGCATCCGTCCTGCGACTTACTAGCAGGCTGTATGTGAAAGCCTCTGGAGAAACTTAGAATCTTGGTCAACGCCTGTGGGAAAGCAAATGGCATCGTGTTATCAGGTACCAAAGCACGGACGGATAATTGAATAATAGTTCCAATCGGAGGCAAATCGGAAAGCAAAAAAAATGGTCATTTCAAAGAATTTTTGTTATTATAAATGTTTTTACACATGTTTGTAGTAACTAGTTTACAAAGATATGGCTTTTAGAAATGTTTGTAATTGCACATGATCTATTTCTCAAAGGTTGACTGAAGTGAGGAAATGTTTGCAATTACAAACTTGCAATTCCAGTGGCCGAGGTTCTGAATTTCAGTTGACGTTTTACTGGAGAGGTTATTTTCTTGGCGAAGTTGCATTGCCCAGGTTGTTTGTAATGGCTTAGTGTATACATAGGTATACAGGCGCGACCCGACAGAAACGACACAGACACGACACAGACACAGACACAGACACAGACATGTGTTTTGCCACCCGTCCACATAGAGCGTGGCTTTTCCGAGTCACACGTCAATATGGTAAAAGCTTGGACATTAAAATGTAAATCACAGACTCACACACACCCGCCACACACCAGACATGACCCGACCTTTTTGGAATTTGGCAGTTTCTAGGACATTGCGACTCAGATTTCCAATTTTGCACCCATTTAGCATAATTATATGCTCATTCGCGATTCTAGCTAGATTAAATTGAATTTATACACGTTCAATTTTTTTGAATTTTAGGTCATTGACATGACCTCAGGTCACCAAATGACCTAATACTTTAAAATCAGGTATTAGTGGCTTTTTCTTAAATATTTTAGTTATAAAATGCATCTGTCTATAAGCTACCAGTAAACAAACAAAACAAAACAAAGTAAACAGTAAACAAACGCGTACCAGGATTAGATTGTTTGACATAAGGCAAATGAGGCATTTTAAAGTAACGGTCGTAAATTATTATCGGCTGTAAACGGCCGACACTCACCTGCGTATCGACTCAATTGTACCAGGGTAGACTCAGACCTGCAACATACAAACCCAAGGCATTTGTATAACGTCACCACCATGACCTCGAATCACATTTCCCCCACCGTAATACCTCAGATAGCGGAGTGAGCTCAGGAGCACCGACCACGCGTCGCACCGACATGACTAGTCTGATATCACTTCTATGTTCCATGTAATGACTCGTCTCATGCCGTCATGACCCGCCCCGAGGGGCGTGGTCGGGTAGGGGATAGCAAGGTATGAAACGCCTGGGAGGCGGCGAACCTCTTTTTGAAAAACCTGCCTGCTTTTGACCTGCTTTTTGAGAAAGTGCGTGAACATACTGAAACGCCGTAAATGCATAAATCTATGCTGACCGAAAATCCTCTAATAAAACAAACGCCTGTAAACGAACTCCTACAGAGATTTGATCCAAGGAAAATTTTCAGTAACGTTTATAAGTTTAAACCGCGCACTGCAGGGGGGGGGTTGATTTCCGTCCCCCCCCCTCAGGTTTTTCAAAGATAGCGAAAAATGGCGTCGCGCGGCGCCGCCGGATTTTGACACACCTGTTAGGACATCAATTGCGCACACTTTGAAAAAAATATCCTCGGGTCATCTCAGGTCAGGTCACGAGACCAGGTCAAGTGACCCCACCTCCAAAAATGTTTGCAGTTGTCAGGTCAATTTCGTAACCTCCCATACTAAGTCAATGGGGAAATATACAAATGCTTCCTATTTCAAGGATATGCATGATATTAGTCCAATTACTTCTGGATCATGTTATTATAGGATATTCTTGATGATCCAGGTGCAATTTTTGTTCAGTGATCCCTATTGAGTCATTTGAGGTCATGCGAGGTCACCATAACTTTTCTGTCAATAACTCCCGACATAATGAAGATAGAAGTAAAACAGACATCAATGTCTTTGTCTCGTCGAGATACGTCTTTCCATTTGCAACATGCCCTACTTGGGTCAACATTTGACCTTGACCCGAGGTCAAATTGTTAAGTTGACTTAACAAGGTCACCATGTATATCATTCGAAGCGCCTCGACAAGATAAACACAATGACGTACAGTTTTTAGATATCTTTATTAAATAAAAAGTTAATAGCAAAAAACGATTTAGCAAAAAAACTGCAAGTTTTTCTTTTTGACCTCTGGTGACCTAAAAGAACACTGAATACTTTCGATAGAACATGTATCAAGCTATCACATTCCTTTTTCCGCTTCTCGCTACGTAGCGTAGTTTTCGAGATCTCAGGGGGGGGGGGGGGGGGGGGGCGCAAATCAACCCCCCTGCAGTTCGTGTTCGGCGCAAAGCCCCTGCAGTGCGCGGGTTAATAACAGTTTCAGACAAGTTCCATTTTTAGAGTTTCCGGAGACTTTACCCTCGCCCTACGGGGGGCGGGTTAAGTAACATTTTCAAGTAACGGTCGTATCTGGGCAAGAATTATCGGCTTTAACACGCGCCCTGGAGGGGGGAGGGGGGGGGGGGAGAAATCCGCCCACCCATCCGGTTTTTCGAGGATAGCGCGTGCGCCGCCGTTTTTTGTATACCTGTTTAAAAATGAACTTCCCGCATTATGTACAATTCATGGCCTCAGGTCATCTCAGGTCAGGTCACCAGACCAGGTGACGTGATGACCTCAACTCCAAAACGTTTGCAGTAGTACCACAGCCACAGTTTTACGCCGATCGGTTTCAATCTTGCAGGATATCATAAGGTCATAGATACCAACAATTTGTTTATCTCGGATTTCTAATATCGGTGACCTAAGGTCAGGTCAATTTTGTGACCGCCAACACGGTTTTATCAATAACTATCGACATGAAGATAGAAGAGAAAACGGTACCAATATGTTTGTCTCGTCGAGACACGTCTTCCAATATGCAACATGACCAACTTGGGTCACCACTTGACCTTGACCCGAGGTCAAATTTCTCAGTTGACCTAACCCAGTCACCATTAATATAATTCGAAGCGCCTTGACAAGACACACGCGATGGCGTCAACATTATTGCTTTATCTTTATTAGGTAGGTTATTTGGGGAAAACAGTTTTGAAAACAAAATCACCTTTTTCACATTCGATGACCTCTGGAGCCTAAACTATTGACCCGAGTTCAAATCTGACAAAATCAACGTCGATTGCATTTTTCAATGACTTTCGATTGCTTTTTTCCGTTTGCTGCCAACTATCATAGTTCCCGAGATATGAGAGTGTTCAAACCGAAGTCTTGAAAACTTGAAAATCTGACCCTTGATGACCTCTGGTGACCTCAATATTGAACTGAAAAAAGAATAACGAAATACTTTCGAAAGAGCTTGTCTCGAGCTATCTAACGTAGTTTCCCGCTTGTCGCTACGTTGCGTGGTTTTCGAGATCATAGGGGGGGGGGGGGGGGGGGGGGGCGAAATCCGCCCCCCCCCCTCCAGTAGCCTTTTTCATAAAGAAATTGTACAAACCTGTTGTAGTTTTAGTTTGTAATTTGAACTTTACAACCTACAAATCCAGCACGTTTCATAAACACTACACACACCACATCAGCGGGGGTTGTAAATTCGGCGGCGATTGTAGCTTTTGTTTGCGTCAGCTGACAAAAGTAAATAAACAAGGTTCTTGAGGTGCGTCAAAGACACAAAGAAATATATCAAATATCCAGACTTCACCTATTCTAATATAACATTGTGATTATTTTGAAGGAAAAATATTTGATACTGAAATAATATAAGTTATATGAAAAAGGGCGTTACTGCAAAGAAAATGACAAGAACATTTCTTTCCGGATCAAGCAGAAATTGTAAATAAACACCGCGACTGTGGAAGATTTGGAAAGGGCGATATTCGCTAGTGTCAAGAGTTGGTTTGGCAAAACACAAAGTTGGTGTGGCAGTGGCCCCACCATTTGAATAGGAAACTCCACCCGTGGCACCGAGGCAAAAGCAGGTGAAACACTTCCAATAGATCCGGGAGAGAAAGGAGGTAAGATCACTCTAAATATAAGTGTGAAGAAAGTGTCTTCGTCGTCGTGATTCGAACGCGCTTAATGAAAAGTCCCAGTTAATATTCGGCACGTTTATTGATGTGGGTACCTGCATTCAGGAGACTCCAGATAATTTGAAATGATATATTTGATTATGTGGATGCAAAATTCGTAGAGCTAAACGACACGGGAGGAGTTTTCTATTCAAATGGTGAGGCCAAAAAAATGTTCTCATAAAAGATGTTCTCCGTAATACCGTAAAGGTGTTCTCCGCTCCAAGGATTCGGTTTTCTACACACCGAAGGGGCATGGTAGATTGCATGTGTAGTTTGCCTGATAAATTATACAATTGGTCCGTTGTTTAGGGACTCAGCTGCTCAGGCATTTTGGACCGGGATTTGTACAATTAGTATGTGTAGGTTTGTAGATTTGTTGTTTGTTATTGTAAATTGTAGTTTTTGCTTTATGAAACATATTTGTACAACTACAACTACAAACCTACAATCTTACACATACAAAAGTTACAAATCGACCTTTATGAAAAAGGCTACAGGGCGTGTAATTATCAGAGGCCCTCCAGGGCGTGTAATTATCAGAGGCCCTCCAGGGCGTGTAATTATCAGAGGCCCTCCAGGGCGTGTAATTATCAGAGGCCCTCCAGGGCGCGTGTTGAACAGCCGAAACTCACCTGCGTATCGACTCCCATTATACCAGGGTAGACGCAGACCTGCAACATACAAACCCAAGGCATTGGTATAACGTCACCACCATGACCCCGCATCGCATTTCCCCTTCCACCGCAAGACCTCAGATAGCAGAGTGAGCTCAGGAGCACCGACCACGCGTCGCACCGACATGACTAGTCTGATATCACTTCTATGTTCCATGTAATGACTCGTCTGCTGCTGTCATGACCCGCCCCGGGGGGCGTGGTCGGGTAGGGGATAGCAAGGTATGAAACGCCTGGGAGGCGGCGAACCTCACCAGAGACGGCCACAGACCAGGGTGGCGTCGGGAACGGAAACTGTCTGTAGGAGTCTCCCACGGCACAGCAACCTTCCGCGACTTGGCCGAAACCGGACCAGGAAGAATATACAACATGCACAAATTTGTTATGCCGGTCCTACTATTGTAAACAGGAGATTTGGGAGTAGTTAGGAAGTCTGGTCACCTGTGGCCACCCGGCAAAGTCTATTGGTCCGATGTGACCGCAGACGAGCGGGTTCACATGACCGAAAGTAAGGGTAGCAGGTGAAGGGAGTGTCTGTACATATTTACAGCCCGTGAGGGGCGTGGTCGGTACTCACGGCTCCCGACTAGTCACCGCTCATCATCGGTTCGTGAAGTTTCCGCTAAGAAAGTACTGCTGCGCGAGAAACTTCAGATACCTTTCAGAAACATTTCAGCACAATAATCCTTCGTGAAAACAACTAATATTACAAAGTTCTGGAATTAATATTGAATCGAAGAGTTCATAAATCGCACGATTAATTTATGCAAATTTAATCATGAAGCTTGTGATGCTCTTACCTCAGTCCAGAGGTGATCGTCCGCATCAAGTGTTTTCTCACGCCGCTGCAAATATAGATATAGCTACTGTAAAAAACATACGTGACGACAAAATCTCAGAAATGCTCAAATTCTCAGTCACCCATACCTCGTACACTGGTCCCCTTAAAACCTAAACGGAACCGACCCTCAGAAGCTTGAACCAGTCAACGCTACACGGTCGTTCTCAGACTGCACTTGTGTGCTTTATGCGTGTTGCAGCGAGGCATGTGCCGAAGTCTGCTTACAGGAGCATGTCTAAAGTAATAAATCTCACCAACTGGGGCTATTGAAGAATTTGGATACTTTCTGCAAACAGGCCTCCGCGCACAACTTATTAAAATGGGTGCTCCACTAGGGAGCCTGTACAAAGACAATGGCAGGCTGATCTCTTAGGAGGCCGCCCGAGTGACGCCCAATGCTAAGATGGTAAGAATCCTTTGCAATGAAAGTCTCGGGCGGCCTCGCCAGCCCGACATTGGCTTATTAAATAGACGGATCATCGTTGGGTAGCTATAGACATAAGCAAAACAAAACACTAGGACATTAACAAATTAAACTTCACACATGTATACACAAACAAAACGAAACATTAATATACACTAACACGAAACGAAAGTCATACATATAATCCAACTACATATGGATTTACAGGAGACACTTCACATGGGACCAGTGTCAACATCATCCATGTGGTGCTATGTCAGTTTTCATCATCGAGAAAGCAGCTTGATCAAAATGTATATTTTAATACAGCTGAGCTTACCTGTAGACGTGGTCAGTTGGTTACGGTTCCCAGCGTTGTGACGATTGAGGTCCAAGGTGACTAGGTTAAGATTAGACTGCTTTACAAAAAGGAATGATGGATGAGATGACAGTAATTCATGCAGATTCCTAGCCGCAAAGGCGTTCTGGTAGTGCAACGGCGCTTATGGTGAGTGACCTGAAACACAGGATATAATTCAGGAACACTAACCATTCAAGGATGCCACATATTTAGCGGTATAGATGCCAAACATACGTTTACCTTAATAACGAACAGTTCAGACAAGTTCCATTTTAATAGCTTTCGAAGACAACAGAAATGTGCCAAACAGCAATGTTGGAAGGTAATGGGGAATAAAGAGAAATCCTACCACGGGGCGTTTTATTACGGACAGCGACCGACAGCGCCATAAGGTTATATGAACGGAAGACATTGTTTTATACCGCTTGATATCCCATCGAATGGTATCGAGAATAGGCAAGAGACTGGGGAAGACCTCAATGCAGCATACCTTAACCCTATTCCCTGGGGGGGGGGGGGGGGGGGCAGATTCTGCCCCTCCTGGTGGTTTTTCACTTGCCGCTTCCTAAACCGTGATGCCATTAGTCCAATTTAAATAGCAGTTTCAAAACAGTGAAACATTGGTCACTAATAGTGGAAAATGAAGGATTCTTTCACCATCACATGATCACGATTAAAGCGCCAGTGCGTCAATTTACCGTCTGCTGTTATGTATCACATTGGTCGTATGGTTGTTGCAGCCTAAGCATTGCCTTTGTTGGTGTTGTTTCAGTCGTATTATACATCCTCCCACGTTTCGAGCTGTATGACTTACGGTACGGTGCACGACACAGCGAGTCATTTTTAGGCACCGCAAGCACTTTTTAGATGCCTGCGGCATGTACTATGCGGCATGCGAACATATGTGCGACAAAATACTAATGACAGCGCCGGTATATTGGTGGAACATTGTGTTATTGGTTGTGTTGTATGGTACCGGTATGATACTTTCCGGAGATCTTGCAGCTCTAATTCTTATTCGCGAAAAAGCGGCAACTGCCGTCGGAAAAAGTAAATCGGTTGCGGATATGGAAGCGTAGCAGTCTTCGCAAAAGCTGCTACGCTACCAAATGAAGGTAAAAATGTCGAAAGAAAAAATACCCCGCTCTGGATGTTTGTGCCGTTAACAGTACTTAGGAACCAAGATCACTCTTACACCATGTTTGAGCAAATTGGATCAAATCCCAGTCTGGTGTAGTGGTGATATCTACTCAAACGAGCTTAATGGAAGATGTTCCACAATTAGTGAACAATGTTTCACTATTTTGAAATTGCTATGTAAACGGGGCGTGACTTTCCCAAAATTGAAGGCGCGTGGTCAATTTAGACAAAATCGGTCCAGCAGAGGCGGTTCCAGGCTCCTGTTTTGGAGAGTGTGGTACGAATACGGTTTTGCATCGCATACTTCCTTCGTGGTTTGCAGTGCAATACATGATTCAGAAACAATTTGAATGCAATATGTGTCATAGATAGTGATTCTACATATTTTTTTGGGGGGCAGAGGCGCACTCAGCATAGAAAATGGGAGGCGATACCCACCCTCAAATTAGGTCAAACTTCAAATTAGTAAGATAATAAAAGCGTTACACGCATGGTGCCCCCCCCCCCCCCCCCCATGTTTTTTCCTGGATCCGCCTATGCGCAATATATCAAATTTTATCAAATTACAGCATATGATGCCCACATGCGTCGTTCATGTTCCAAACAATCACGTACAGCATATATTTTTTATCCAGAAAATCCTCCCATTTTACATTCCCTGAATACGCCTATAATTTTTATTTTGTTTTTGTTTTGATAATTAGATTCCAGTACATTTGAAGCTCAAAAGCGTTTGAAGCATGCAAATCGGTAGAACCACATGTCTGCAAAGACCTTTAAAAAACACCAAAATTCCTTAGTTTTTGCCCCCTGGCCCCCTATTTTTGAACAAAAAAAAGATTTAGGGGTACATGACGAATCTTGTCTCTTGAATCTTGTCATGACTAATCGAATAACGTTTTCCCCATCGAAATCGACCGAGCGGTTCCAGAGATCTCTGGGGGGGGGGGGGGGGGGGGGGGGTCAGAATCTGCCCCTCCCTGCAGGTAAACGTAATTCTGGCCGCCCGCAGGAAATAGGGTTAAACAAGGGCGCATATATTATTATTACAGTTTCAAGATGCATATATACACCATACAACAAAACACAGTCAGAAAACCTGTTTGTCGTACAGTTACAAAGTCAATTTAGGATTCCAATAATATTATTTTCATAGCAATGCTGTATGTAGCATCAGATCAGAAACATATTCAGAGACAGCATCAGCTTTCGGGGAAACATACATTAAGTAGATTATTTCCATGCAACGGCCATATTATAATGAATGTGTAATGTATTATACATTCCAAGAAATAAATTACTGATTTAGGCGATATGACTATTCAATGGTTATGGAAACATGTTGAGCTCATAGGCTTAATGTCTGAACCCAGAAAAGCGCGTGCCAAAAATAAGTTTACCTAAATAACTAAACGTTTCGACAAGTTTCATTTTTAGAGTTTCTAGTGTAAGAAACCCTAAGTGTAAGAAACTGATTAAGTCATTGTTTAAAATAGCTGAATTTTTCACTAGATAAGAGCAAATAATTACCTTTTCTGTATTTCTGACCAAAAACGGGTCTAGGAACATTTTTTATTTACATTTATCAATTTCTAATAGAGGTTTTCTAAGATAAAAATCGCAGTTTTGGACGTGGTAAATCCGAGGTGATTCTCTTGACCTGGAAGGTCACCAGTTAACCTGAAACCTAAAAATCGCATACTGTTAGATTCCCCATGACAGGCAACATGCTAGTTCTTATTGCATTGCTCCAAGTTGTTTGGTTTGGAAGTCAGCCCCCCCCCCGTAGGGCGAAAGGGGAAAAAGCTCCCGTAGGGCGAGGGTTAACCCTCGCCCTACGGAAGTTTTTTCACCTTCGCCCTACGGGGGGAGGGGTCCTAAATAGACCCCCTGTAACTTCCAAACCAAGCAAGATAGAGCAATGCGGTAAGAACAAACATATTGCCAGTCATGTTGGGAATCTAATGGTATGCAATTTTTGGGCATCAGGTCAACGAGTGACCTTCCAGGTTAAGAAAATTACCTGATTTACCACGTCCAAAACAACGATTTTTATCTTCAGAAAACCTCAATTAGAAATTGATAAATGTTAACAAAAAGGCATGTTCCTAGACCAGTTTTGCCTCAGAAATACAAAAGAGGTAATTATTTGTATCTGGTTAAAAAAAAGTTCAAAAAGTTATTAAAAAAATGACGTCATGAGTTTCTTACACTTAGGGAGCCATCACTCAGTCAAAAATAGAGATATTGCTTTGCAATTTGGTTTGAACATTATCCATACTCAGTTATCACATATTCAGTTAAAAAAAACATCTTTGAATTTTGTTGTTCATTTTAAGGGTCAAAAACCCACCATTTCTAAAATCCGAGATTGCCATTTTAAAGAAAATCACATTTTGTATCTTTGCTGAATTGTGTTTGCAATTTGCTTCAAAACATTTTCTACAATTTTTCAAACATTTATGGTTTTCCCAACAACATGTCATGAAGTCATTATTTCCCAAATTTCTCACCAATTACAACGAAATTTTTACAGCATACGTATAATTGTTTTTTTACATTTTTTTACTACTTTTTATTTTACAGCATACGTACGTAATACATTTACAGCATACGTAATTGTTGTAAACTCAGCTGCTGCAAATTTCAGCAAGATGCGCCGCATATGTAAAAAGTTATGCAAGAAAAATCTCAGGGTTTTAGGACGTAGGGCGAGGACGTAGGGCGAGGGTTAATACTATAAAGGACGCGTCGCATCAACCCAGAAGAGTTATTGCTTCATAAAACAGGTTAGTATTGTAAAGAGGGAAACAAAGTCATACATTATACGGCATCAAATGTTAATATCGCAATACACTTACTGTCAATCCATGAAGCTTGCCATTTCTTCCACCACTGCAACAGAAAATACACATTGTAAGAACGTTAAAACACAGCTAATTACAGAAATATCACGAATCTCAGATCGCAAACATCTTCTGCATTGGTCCCCTTATCCTACAGAGGGTCGGTCTACGGAAGGCAGCGAAGCCTTCAATAGACCAATTCCGACTAGATTGGCTTGGTAACTGTTGCCAGTTTGAACTTTGTTTCGGTGCTCTGGAGTCCGCTTACAGGAGAAATCCCAAGCGCCGAGCTGCCGAAAATTATGAAGAAAGTATTACGATTTTAGCATTCCTGCAAACGGATCCGTATGCATCACAGATCTGTTTACTCCACGTAGGAGTCTGTACAGAGGCAAATGACTAGCCGATCGCTTAGGAAACCGCCTGATGCCAACCAATGCAGAGATCCAGCGAATCTCTGGCAGAGGTGGGTCAAACAGCTTCGCCAGCTCGCCAAGGCCTACTATTACACAATGTGTCCAAAAGCAAGCATCGCAAAACAAATTAGCACGGTAAAACACTGGAAGAGACGAACCAACAAGCCTATATACCATGCACAAATATTTTTGCCTAGAGTCCTTATAATACAAGACTCAATTAATGTAAAATAAGCATGCGTAGACCAGTTGGTCCGCCTCAAATGTTTGATGACGAATGACAATTGACTAGCATCGCATGGGACCAATGCCACCACCGACTGAGCGGTGCGAGAACCCTTTGTCATCATGGAGAAATGTTTTATTGTCAGGTATCCGTCCTGTGAAACTTACTAGCAGGCTGAAAAGACTATGTGAAAGCCTTTGGAGATCCGGAGAACCTTAGTCAACGCCTGTGGAAAAGCAAATGGTATCGTGCTATCAGGTACCAAAGCACCGACGGAAAATTGAGGAATAGTTCCAATCGGATGTTTGCCTGGAGTCTGTCGTTTGATGGAATAGGAAAGCTGTTGCTTTACTCAGGACAAGAGTGAAATGCATTTCACTAGACAAATAATGAATGGTTACCGAATGTTCTACACATACAATTGTGAATTTAAACAGATCGATGGTTCTTTAAAACCATGACCGAATAAGTTTAACCTCATTCTGTTTACATGGATAAAGCTCCAGCAATATAAAAAGACTACCATTGGTTTAACTTTGAAATGTCTTACCGAAAATATGGGCGAAAAGAAGCCAACTCTGCCAACTGCAAAATACCAGGATATAACAGAGCTTATGAAGCCTTTGTAGCTTACCGTACACCCGGGTTGATGATCAAGTCGTTCTCGAAGCTCCTGAAATGTACATAGCAGTTGTAAACAATATAAATGGTTAACGAACACAAAGTTAGATATCGCCCTCCTGCAGATCATCCATACCTAGTACGCTGGTCCCCTTAACCTAAGGGGAGCCGATCAACATGTTGAACCATCCAACGCTACGTGTTGGCATTGGGCAGTCCCCGAACGGACCACAACCAGGTCCGTTCGGGGACTGCCCAATTTGCAATTTGCAAAAAAAAAATCTTCAATATAGTTGCAATTTTAGACTTTATCCGTACGCTGGAGCCTGCTTAGTACAGGACAAAATGTATTCAGCATTACCCCACAATTGGCTGGGAGGGGCGTTTTTCGCCCCCCTCGAAGAACTTTCGCAATAATTAAACAACCAATAGCGTTATCAACGTGAAACGTCAGGTACCTTCTCCATCAATTGTACGTCTTATGTGCAAAAATGAAGGAAATTTCGACGAACATATGATATAGCGAATTTAGCGACGTCGCTACACACGAGTTTGACACAAAAATCAGCTAAAATTTAGCAGGCCGTACAAATGCAATATTTTTAGCAACATGCAATCGAAAAACTTCAAAAGATAGCAAATGGCAATAGTTATCTCGGATGTTTGAAAATTTTGTTCTTTGACCCAATTGTTTTAACTGCCTTTTTCAAGAAAAAAATGCCACCAAAAACATTTTAAACAATAAAAAAACAGATGTTATGTCTTAGAATATGTGGAGAATACCCTGACCAAATTTAAAAGCAGTGTATATATTTTTCACAGACTCATGGCTCCCGAAGTGAGTAACTCATGAAGTAATTCTGAAATTGAGTTTTTTGGCTTTTAATGACCAGATACAAACAAATAAATGCCAGCACTGTATTTCTGAGACCAAACTGCTCTAGAAACATGCCTTTGTTATTTATATTTATAAATTTCAAATTTTGACCCTATGAGACATGACCTTGACCTTATATAGCGTCAGATGTGAAAATAGCTGCTATTATCGAATTCTGCGTTTAGAAAACTCCTACAATGTGTCGCATGACTTTCGTAGACCAGTGATATTTTGTGACTTGATCTTAACCTTGACCTTTGCTTACAATTTCATTTTTGATAAGATATATTTATTATACATCTGAGAGCACTTTGTACGATCATAGTCTCAATCTAAGGCTTTGGATAGAAAGTAGGGCCCAACAACTCATTTTTAACTTTACCCCGACAGTGACCCGACGTGTGACCTTACTTTCAACATTTCGTGTATGCTTTGGATGCACCTCATTGAGAGCTCGATTTCCGCGAGATTGCTGGGAAGACCGGTCGTCTGGCACCGCCCGGCCGAAGTCCATGCGGGGCTCACGCGATGCCAGAAAGGCGGGTTCCCATGTCCGAGACGAAGAGTAGCTGGTGAGGAGTTTACATCAACATGTCACAGGTCGGCGAGCGGCTGGTGTGGCGAATTGGCAGCTCCAGAAGCTAACAGCACGGTCCGGAATCAAAGTCCGAACTCAGGCCTGCAGGGTTCATCATAGTTAAGAAAAAACAAACTTTCGAAACATTGCCTTACGTCCCGTCGAGTCCGCAAGCTGCACATCCTTAGTCTTCTAGGGCCGGGAAGGTCATGCAGGGAAGTCTGGAAAGATAAATAATCATTGTATAGAGGTGCTGCCATCTTGAAGGCAAGTGCGCCCGAAAATAGGCATCAGTCACCATTTAGTATCAAGTAGTAGCAGCCTAGTACCCAATACATCGGGACACTGAAAGTAGGGCAATCTGAGACTTACGAGAAACGTTCATTTCGCAGATTGCGTTACGGACCGATTCGCTCATTTGGAGTTCCCAGCGCAAGCCCGCGCTTTAGCCTGCCATAGGGACATCTGCGCAAAATCGTGAAATAGATATGTAGCTCCGGACTGAGCAGGAAATCTGGAATTCGGCGCGAGGTTCCCGGTAGAACCGGGTCTCCGCCTTTGGATGCACTCCTAGTCACTAGTACCAGTACTTAATCCGCCAATTTGTAACATTTTCATGCAACCCGATCTTTGCATAGGAAATCCACAAAATTAAGTCTCGTTCGGATTATATTGAGTCCTCACAGAAACCGTACAAACATTTTCTAATTTCGACGCGCACTCAGGTAGACATATCTAAAGTCTGAAAACAATGCTCGGAAGGTTGTCCTACAGTAACTTAACCCTCGCCTATACACGACTTAAGTTAACCCTATACACGAATCACAGAACGAACCTCTTTAACGCAGCGCGACGCATTGTGCGCGACTTTGATGATTTGCCACCCAAAAACAAATTGGAGCTCCTGCTCTTTGGTATAAATATTTCACAAACACAGGGTATAAACATCGCACATCACTTACAGAGATTCATAGCACTTTCACAAAGACTCAACACCCACAAATAACACAACAATCACACATTACCAGCACTTTCACCAAGCTGACCTGCTGTTGCCGCCTGTGCCTGGCCACCTGATTTTCGAATAGCCGCTCGGCGGGCTGGTAGCGGGGCCTACGTGATCCGTTCCTTAGTTTTGGTAAAAATTATGTTTCATTTGTTTCATCTGGAGAGGCGCTATGATTTAAGCTTTTGCTTTGGCGCCAATCCATTATTGTCCTGTTTGATTTGATGTCTTTTTGTTAACAAAATAAACGAACTGAACTGAACTGAACTCGCCAGTGCAGGGGGTGGGGAGTTGATTCCACCCCACCCCCTCAGTTTTTCCGGCATAACTCTCGTACAAATCAACAGATTGCTAAGAAACTTTCAGTACCCTACTTGTGAACATGACACATTCTGAAGTTTAAAAAACTTCAGAATGTGTCAAATTGTTCACAAGTGGGTACTGAAAGTTTCATCGCAATCCGTTGATATTTATGCGAGCAATCGGTGGATTTAGGTCACATGACCCGTGACCTTCGACCTGTTTTTCAAGGTCATGTCAGGCGCAACTGGCTTCCCGTAATATTGATCCTTATAACTTTTGCAGTTTCATAGTGTTTGTTGTTCAGGAATCATATACACAGGTGTTTCCAGGTGACAATTGTGGTTTCCATTGAGATTGTGACCTCGATTGACCTTTTCAGAGGTCAACCGAGGTCACCGACCTGCTATGACCTGCTATGACCATTTTGGAATTTGGCAGTTTCTAGGACATTTTGTGACTCATTTCAAATTTGGCACCAATTTAACATAATATGCTCATTCGCGATTCTAGCTGGATTAAATTCAATTTATACGCATTTACAATTTGGTTGAATGTTTGGGTCATTGACATGACATCAGGTCACCTGACCCAAGACCTTAAAATCGGGTATCAATGGCTTCTTCGTGACCAGCAACACGCTCGTTTTTTAATCGAAGCTCTAGCACAATTAGGGGCGAAACGCTAGGAGAGTCGTACCCCCCCCCCCCTTGCACGGTCACTCACTGATCGGACGATGCACGGGCGAGGGTTAAGCCTTCAAATTGTACTGCATTTGCAACTTTTTTGTCCAAATAGCATAAAAGGTTTTTAGACTGCTACAACGCATTCAACAAGCCAAATATTGCGCACATTTGAACGTGCCATACTCGTAGATGTCAGGTGAAATGGGCAACATGGACACAGGGTAATATTTGTTTGCAATACATGCAATTTACACGCAACGCCCGATATACAGTGCTTAGTGCCGTACCGATGCTACGCAAATGAATCATTGAATGTCTAAAACATATGGCATAAACTTAGACATATCTTCGCCCAAGCACCTAGCTACGATGAACTGAATATGTGCAAGCTTAGATCTATTACAAGCTGATGTTGCAATGTTGTAACTTTTAGAAGAAAAAATACATTTTATCATTTTTATCTCGTCAGGTCAAGGGTCATATTGAAGTCACGTTAATTTTTCCCCTTTTTCCGAATGACACTATATAGAATACTGTATATAGAATACTGTTCTATATTAGTTTGATTCCGCCAAGTATATTAGCACAGAAGATATAAGCGTTTGATCGATATCAAATAGGTACACAATATAGTGACCTTGTATAACCTCTTAAATGATCCTTGGTCACCCGGAGCTAAAAGTGGTTGTATAAGTTTCTTTCACTTGACACTACAGGTGTACCAATTTTCATACAAATCTGAGGGGGTCGGATTTTTTCTTCTCTCGGCCAACCCTTATTCCACTAATGATCACGTATAAATGAAGGAAGCCGGACCGGCTTCCCAATGATTAATTTTCGTTTCACGTGGATAATATCGAACGGACAATGACTGAAATGGTTGGAAACTAATTAAGTCTTTTTTTTCTGGCACAATTCATTTGCCAGACCTAGAGCTCATATTTAGGACAGAGTTAGAAGTCAAGGACCCAGCAGCGAAAACAATCGTACCGTAACGTGAATAGTCAGCTCAGGTCCTTGAAGCGAATGTGAATGGTCTCCATCAGTAAATGACACTTACCAATTTACAACGGAGCATTTAGCGGTAGGGACTTTCAGATGCTGTCATTTTCGTAGCTTGTGCACCGACCTGCAACATACGACCAAATGTATGGTTAAAGCGTATCGCCACAGTCATACAGAATCTTTCGCGTCCATCACAAGACCTCAGCTGGCGGGGGTGAGCACAAGAGCACCAACCACGCGTCGCACAGACATGACTAAACTCATCACGGCCATGGGTTCCACGTAGTGACTAAATCGTATCTCATGTCCTGACCCGCCCCGAGGGGCGTGGTCGGGTAGGGGATAGCAAGGTATGAAACGCCTGGGAGGCGGCGAACCTAACCAGAGACGGCCACAGACCAGGGTGGCGTCGGGAACGGAAACTGTCTGTAGTCTCCCACGGCACAGCAACCTTCCGCGACTTGGCCGAAACAGGACCAGGAAGAATATACAACATGCGCAAATTTGTTATGCCGGTCCTACTATTATAAACAGGAGATTTGGGAATGGTTAGGAAGTCTGGTCACCTGTGACCACCCGGCAAAGTCTCTTGGTCCGATGTGACCGCAGACGAGCGGGTTCCCATGACCGAAAGTAAGGGTAGCGGGTGAAGGGAGGATTTGTACATATTTACAGCCCGTGAGGGGCGTGGTCGGTGCTCCCGGCTCGTGACTGAACGCTGCTCATCATAGGTTTATTGGACTTCTAGTAAGAGGCAACACTAAGTTCAGGTAAAAACATACAGATAGTATTGCAAACTTATTGAATCAATCTTGAATCAAAGAGTTCTTACATCGTACGATTAATATAATATAAATTCTCACAAAGCAGCCATGTGATCTTACCCCATTTCAGAGCTGATAGTCAGCATGAAGTGTTTTCTCACGCCGCTGAAAACATAGGTATAGCTACTGAAAAAAAACATACGTAGACGACAAAATCTCAGAAATTCTAAAATTCTCAGATCACCCATTCTCAGTACACTGGTCCCCTTAAAACCTAAACAGAACCGACCCTCAGAAGCTTGAACCAGTCAACGCTACACGGTCGTTCTCATACTGCACTTGCGTGTTGCTGCGATACATGTGCCGAAGTTTGCTTACAGGAGGAGGTCTAAACAAGAAGTCTCACAAGCTGGGGATATTTTAGAGTGTTGGTACTTCCTGCAAACAGGCCTCCGCGCACAACTTATTCAAATGGGTGCTCCACTAGGGAGCCTGTACAAAGACAATGTCAGGCTGATCTCTTAGGAGGCCGCCGGAGTGACACGCAATGCTCAGATGGTGAGAATCTTTGCAATGGAAGTCTCAGGCGGCCTCGCCAGCCCGACATTGGCTTATTAAATGGACTGATCATCGTTGGGTGGCTATATACAGAAGCAAAACAAAACACTAGGACTCCAACAAATTAAACTTCACGTATTTATACACAAACAAAACGAAACATTAATATACACCAACACGAAACGAAAGTCATGCATACAATCTAATAGCATACATATGGATTTACAGGAGACACTTCCACATGGGACCAGTGCAAACACCATCCATGTTAGTTACAACTTTGGTCTGGGTCTGTGTGCTGGGGGGTAGTTTTCAGGATAAAGTCTAAACCATCGTACCGAATGGGATGAGTTAACCTTACTGCAAATAAAACCTCTGAAAACAAAGTATGGCTGAGAAGTTATTCGGCTGATAAATTATTCAAATGGTAGCCCCACTTGGGAACATGTACAAAGACAATGTCAGGCTGATTGCTTGGAGGCAATATGACAGCACCTAACAGATACTCAAATTCTTTGCAAATGACTGCTCAGGCGGCCTCGCAAGCCAGGCAATGGTGTATTATCACTTCAACATAAAGCGCCATATATATTAGAGGAACGCATAACGAACTACGGCACAACACAAACGTAAAACACGGCACGAAAATAATTATAATAAATCATGTTAGGGGGAAACAGTCATACATTATACGGCAAAAAATGTTAATATCGCAATACACTTACTGTCAATCCATGAAGCTCGCCTTTTCCTCCACCACTGCAACAAAACAAATTCATTGTAAGAACGTTAAAACACAGCTAATTTCGGAAAACATCACGAAAATCTCAGATCGCAAACATCTTCTGCATTGGTCCCCTTATCCTACGGAGGGTCGGTCTACGGAAGGCCGCGAAGCCTTCAATAGACCAATTCAGACTAGATTGGCTTGGTCACTGTGTTGCCTGTTTGAACTTTGTTTCGGTGCTCTGGTGTCCGCTTACAGGAGAAATCTCAAGTGCCGAGCTGCCGAAAACTATGAAGAAAGTATTACGATTTTAGCATTCCTGCAAGCGAATCCTTATGCATCACAGATCTGTTTACTCCACATAGGAGTCTGTACAGAGGCAAATGACTAGCCGATCGCTTAGGAAACCGCCTGATGCCAACCAATGCAGAGATCCAGCGAATCTCTGACAGAGGGGGGTCAAGCAGCTTCGCCAGCTCGCCAAGGCCTACTATCACAAACTTCGTCCAAAAACAAGCATCGCAAAACAAATTAGCACGGCAAGACACTGGAAGAGACTAACCAACAAGCCAAAACCATGCACAGCAGGTTTTTGCCAAAGAGTCTTTTGTTTACAGACTCAATTACTGTAAAATAAGCAAGCCTATACCGGTTGGTCCACCTCTAATGTTTGATGACGAATGACAATTGACTAGCATCGCATGGGACCAATGCCACCACCGACTGAGCGGTGCGTGAACCCTTTGTCATCATGGAGAAATGTTTTATTGTCAGGCATCCGTCCTGCGAAACTTACTAGCAGGCTGAAAAAGACTGTGAAAGCCTCTGGAGATCCGGAGAACCTTAGTCAACGCCTGTGGAAAAGCAAATGGCATCGTGTTATCAGGTACCAAAGCACGGACGGATAATTGAATAATAGTTCCAATCTGAGGCAAATCGGAAAGCAAAAAAGTTGGTCATTTCAAATAATTTTTGTTATTATAAATGTTTTTACACATGTTTGTAGTTTGGATTTCACAAAATTTTACGGCATTAAATCTCAATTTACTATTTACAAACTAGTTTACAAAGATATGGCTTTTAGAAATGTTTGCAATTGCACATGATCTATTTCTCAAAGGTTGACGGAAGTGAGGAAATGTTTGCAATTACAAACTTGTAATTCCAGTGGGTGAGGTTCTGAATTTCAGTTAACGTTTTACTGGCGAGGTTATTTTCTTGGCGAAGTTACATTGCCCAGGTTGTTTGTAATGGTTTAGTTTATACATAGGTATACAGGCGCGACCCGACAGACACAGACACAGACAAAAGACACAGACACAGCCACACAGGGGCGCAGCCAGGGGGGGGGGGGCAAGGGGGGCAATTGCCCCCCCCCCTTACGGGTCACAGGGGGCCCCGCCGAGATTGGCCCAGATACCATTTGCATTAGCTAAATGGCTTTCAAAACGTCACAGAGGAGCCCTCAAACCAGGCAAGGGCCACTCTGGTGCATGCCAAGGGCTCTCAGAGACACTGAAGGGCTTTCGAAGCCGGTCCAGGGGGCCTCTTGGGCATGTCCAGGGGCCCATTGAGCCCACCGATCAGCCCAAAAAACTGTCCAGGGGCCTCTCGAGCATGTCCATGGGCCCATTGAGTATGTTCAGGGGTCTCGAGCCTGGACAGGGGCCCATTATGGTCTGTTTTGGGGCCTCTTGCCCAGGGGCCATTATAGTTTTCCCAGAGGCCCATCGAGTCTGTTCAGGGGCCTCTGGAACCTGCTCAGGGGCCATTAGAGCCTGCCCAGAGACCTCTCGAGCTTGCCCAGGGGCACATTGAGTCTGTTCAGGGGCTTATCGAACCTGCCCAGGAGCCCATTCAGTCTGTTCAAGGGCCTCTTGAACCTGCCTAGGAGCTATTAGAGTCTGTTCAGGGGCCTCTCGAGCTTTCCCAATAGTCCATTGATCCTGTTCAGGGGCCTCTTGAACCTGCCCAGGGGCTATTAGAGTCTGATCAGGGGCCTCTAGGCTTGGCAAGGGGCCATTGAGTCTGTTCAGGGCCCTCTCGAGCTTATCCAGAGGCCCATTGAGTCTGTGAACGGGGCACTCGAGCCTGCCCAAGGGTTGCTAGCCGTCGCCTGGAGCGCCTGCTATAGCTGGAGCGCCTGCTAGCCGTGGTCGGCGCAGTCATAATGAGCGGTAATGTGCTGTACTCTGACCCACCTGGTGCAATGTTTTCTTGGGTTTAAAAATGGTAATTTGATAAGTCTGATGCGTTTTTGAATTCGGGGGGGGGGGGGCAGGTGGTAGTACAGAACAATTTAACAATTTTCCTCTCAGGAGAGTGTGTGCTGCAATATTTGTCAGCCAGGGGCGTCGCGGACGGGAGGGTCGGGGGGGAGGTCTGGGCAAACTCACTTCACTTTTAGAAGGCGGGGGAGGAGGGGGGGGGGGGGGGGGGGGTCGACCCCCCCTTTTTGCGGGAAAAATTAACAATTTATCGTAAAAATTGCCTTTGCAGTGCAGACAAAATCCAGCTATCTAGTGTCAAAAACTGGAAATTTTCGCGCCGTTTCGCGGCCTGACATAAGTTTCGCAATTGCTTATACAAATTTGGAAAATGGGAAAAAGAATTTCATTCAGTGTCTGGCAGAGGCTCTCCTTGGCGGGAATTGCTGACCCCCAGTGCCCATTCCCTTCATCAAATATTCACTTTTAAGTTTCAAGCAGGCTACATGTTGAGCTAGTTTGCAGAGTTCCGAAAAAGGCGACGCGAACGCAAAGACGAGGAGATCGGGACCCGGAAGCTGCTCCAGCGGTGCCCAATTTGTTGGACCCAAGAGCTAATAGTGGGAACAGGCCAGGACCATCTCCCCAAGCCATCTCACCTCACGGTCTGGTTCCAATATTAACATTTCGTTTTCCAGGACGTAAAATTAAAATTTTCACGCCGCTTCGCGGCGTCACATCGGTAGTCATCGTCATAACGAAGCCATAGTCATCATCGGTTCGTCGTAACGCTAAATTGAATGAATAGCATTTTTAGCTTATTATCCGAGCTACAAGGCCCACCGCCTATATTTATGGGTTTTATCAGGCAAAACCGTAAAAATTTCGTGCCGCTTCGCGGCGCTAACTAACAAGTACATACCTACCTACTATAAAATGAAAATCCACATAAAAAATGCTGCAAAGGCTTAAATACACGTATCAAAATGGGGGTACATTTTTCGTCATTTCAGCCGCCCCACACTCAAAAGCCGACCCCCACCTGTTGTCAGCTAAGATATGTTTTCTCTCCTGTACGTAACAATACAAATTAGTAATGCGCTCAGTACAATGCCTACTGAGGGTCCTGGTCCATTCCAGCTCATCAAAAGTAAACGAAGAAAATTAGTTAAAAAGGGGGCCTCACAAAATAAAGTGGCTGAAATCCGTAGAGTTTTTCATATCCAGGGGTATTTTTTTGGGGTGGGGGGCCTCTCCCAGGGGCTTGCCCCCCCCCCCTTTCCGAAGGTCTGGCTGCGCCCCTGCAGACACAGACATGTATTTTACCACCCTTCCACATAGAGCGTGGCTTTTCAGAGTCGCACGTCAATATGGTAAAAGCTGGGACATTCAAATGTAAATCACAGACCCACACACCCGCCACACACACCAGCCAGACATGACCTGACCTGACCTTTTTGGAATTTGGCAGTTTCTAGGACATTGCGACTCCGATTTCAAATTTGGCACCCATTTAGCATAATTATATGCTCAGAGATTCTAGCTAGATTAAATTGAATTTATACACATTTACAATTGTGTTGAATTTTAGGTCATTGACATGACCTCAGGTCACCTAATGACCTAATACTTTAAAATCAGGTATTAATGGCTTTTTCTTAAATATTTTAGTTATAAAATGCATCGGTCCATAATAGCTACCAGTAAACAAACAAAGTAAACAGTAAACAAACGCGTACCAGGATTAGCTTGTTTGACATAAGGCAAATGGAGGCATTTTAAAGTATCGGTCGTAAATTATTATCGGCTGTAAACGGCCGACACTCACCTGCGTATCGACTATTGTACCAGGGTAGATTCAGACCTGCAACATACAAACCCAAGGCATTGGTATAACGTCACCACCATGACCCCGCATCACATTTTCCCCCACCGTAAGACCTCAGATAGCAGAGTGAGCTCAGGAGCACCGACCACGCGTCGCACCGACATGACTAGTCTTTCATCACTTCTATGTTCCATGTAATGACTCGTATGCTGCCGTCATGACCCGCCCCGGGGGGCGTGGTCGGGTAGGGGATAGCAAGGTATGAAACGCCTGGGAGGCGGCGAACCTAACCAGAGACGGCCACAGACCAGGGTGGCGTCGGGAACGGAAACTGTCGGTGGAGAGGAGTCTCCACGGCACAGCAACCTTCCGTGACTTGGCCGAAACCGGACCAGGAATAATATACAACATGCGCAAATTTGTTATGCCAGTCCTACTATTGTAAACAGGAGAGTTGAGTGGTTGGGAAGTCTGGTCACCTGTGGCCACCCGGCAAAGTCTATTGGTCCGATGTGACCGCAGACAAGCGGGTTCCCATGACCGAATGTAAGGGTAGCGGGTGAAGGGAGGATTTGTACATATTTACAGCCCATGAGGGGCGTGGTCGGTGCTCCCGGCTCGTGACTGAACGCTGCTAATCATAGGTTTATTGGACTTCTAGTAAGAAGCAACACTAAGTTAAGGTAAAAACATACAGATAGTATTGCAAACTTATTGAATCAATCTTGAATCAAAGAGTTCTTACATCGTACGATTAGTATAATACAAATTCTCACGAAGCAGCCATGTGATCTTACCCCAGTCCAGAGCCGATTGTCAGCATGAAGTGTTTTCTAACGCCGCTGAAAATATAGGTATAGCTACTGAAAAAAACATAAGTTGACGACAAAATCTCAGGAATTCTCAAATTCTCAGATCACCCATACCTCGTACACTGGTCCCCTTAAAACCTAAACGGAACCGACCCTCAGAACCTTGAACCAGTCAACGCTACCAGGTCGTTCTCAGACTGCACTTGTTTGCTTTATACGTGTTGCTGCGATACATGTGCCGAAGCCTGCTTACAGGAGGATGTCTAAAGTAATAAATCTCACTAACTGGGGATATTTAAAGAGTTTTGTTACTTTCTGCAAACAGGCCTGCGCGCACAACTTATTCAAATGGGTCCTCCATTAGGGAGCCTGTACAAAGATAATGTCAGGCTGATCTCTTAGGAGGCCGCCGGAGTGACGCCCAATGCTCAGATATTAATGCTTTGCAATGAAAGTCTCAGGCGGCCTCGCCAGCCCGACATTGGCTTATTCAAATGGACGTTGCGTGGCTCGAGACAGAAGCAAAACAAAACACTAGGACACTTAACAAATTTAACTTCACGCATGTATACAAAGAAAAGGAAACATTTATATACACCAACACGAAACGAGTCATATATACAATCTAATGGCATGTGGATTTACAGAGACACTTCTACATGGGACCAGTGCCAACACCATCCCTGTGATGCTATTGTCAGTTTTCATCATCGAAAAAGCAGCTCGATCAAAATGTATATTTGAATACAGCCGAGCTTACCTGTAGACGGTGGTCAGTTGGTAACGGTTCCTAGCGTTGTGACGATTGAGTTCCAAAGTGACTGGGTTACGATTAGACTGCTTTACAAAAAGGAATTTTGTATGCGAAATACAGTAATTCATGCAGATTCCTAGTCGCACAGGCGTTCGGATAGTGCAGCGGCGCTTCTGGCGAGTGACCTAAAAAGCAGGATATAATTACCGAACACCAACCATTCAAAGGATGCCACATGTTTAGCTGTATCGGATGCAAAAATAAGTTTACCTTAATAACGAACAATTTCAGACAAATTCCATTTTAAGAGTTTCCAGAGACTTAACCATAGCCCTACGGGGGGGGGGGGGGGGGGGGGCTGACATGCCCCCCTAAAGTTTTCCTTGAATATATTTTTACAGTGCAGCACATCTTGCTGAAATTTTCGTTAGCAGAGTTAACAATAATACGTATGCTGTACATTTTTTTTAATTGAAATTGGTTACGTAGTTTGGAGATGATGTTTTGATGAAGTCATGTTGGTGGAAAAAGATATATTTGAAAAAGGTAGAAAAAAAGAGATTTAAAAGAAATTGCAAACAAAATTCAAGGATACAAAATGGCATTCTTTAAAATGGTAAATTTCGGATTTTCCAAATTTTGGGTTTGACCCCTAAAAAAAATTGTTTGGGAAAAATCTCCACAAATCACAATTTTCAAAGATGTTAGAAAAACCGGAATATATGAGAGATAACTTTATCTTCATTTTTGACTAGAGTGATGGTTCCCCTAAATGTAATAAACTGATGACTTCATTGTTTAAAACAACGTTTAACGTTGGACGTGGTAAATTCTCTTGACCTGGAAGGTCACCAGTTGACCTGAAACCTAAAAATCCTCATACCGTTAGATTCCTCTCATGACAGGCAACATGCTGGTTCTTACTGCATTGCTCCAAAATGTTTGGTTTGGAAATTACAGGGGGGGGGGGGGGCTGTCAGGCAACCCCCGTAGGATGAAGGTGAAAAAAGCTCCCGTAGGGCGAGGGTTAACCTTCGCCCTACGAGAGCTTTTTTCACCTTCGCCCTACGGGGAGGGGTCCTAAAAAGACCCCCTGTTAACTTCCAAACCAAGTAAGATAGAGCAACGCGGTAAGAACCAACATGTTGCCAGTCTTGTTTGGAGTCTAATGGTATGCAATTTTTGGGTATCGGGTCAACGGATGACCTTCCAGGTCAAAAGAATGATCTCGGATTTACCACGTCCGAAACAGGGATTTTTATCTTCAGAAAACCACAATTATAAATTGATAAATGTTAACAAAAAGGCATGTTCCTGTACCAGTTTTGCCTCAGAAATAGAAAAAGAGATAATTATTCGTATCTGGTAAAAAAAATTCCAAAAAAAATATTAAAAAATGACGTCACGAGCTTCTTACACTTAGGGAGCCATCACGCAGTCAAAAATAGAGATATTTTGCTTTCAAATTTGGTTAGAGTATTATCCATACTCAGTTCTCACATATATTCCGGTTTTTTGACATCTTTGAAAATTTTGATTGTGATTTCCCCCCAAATGTTTTGGTTCATTTTAGGGCTCAAAAACCCACAATTTCGAAAATCCGAGATTGCCATTTTAAAGAAAATCACATTTTATATCTTTGCTGAATTGTGTTTGCATTGTGCTTCAAAACCGTTTTCTACGATTTTTCAAACATTCATCGTTTTTTCCAACAACATGACTTCATCAAAACTTCATTATTTCCCAAACTTCTCAACCAATTTCAATGCAATTTTTACAGCATACGTACGTAACATTTTTACAGCATATGTAATTGTTGTAAACTCAGCTGCTGCAAATTTCAGCAAGATGCGCCGCATATGTAAAAAGTTATGCAAGGAAAACCCCAGGGGGGAGGTCGTTTTAGGACCCCCCGTAGGGCGAGGTACTATAAAGGACGCGTCGCATCAACCCAGAAGAGTTATTGCTTCACAAATCATGTTTGTAATGTAAAGAGGGAAACAAAGTCATACATTATACGGCATCACATGTTAATATCGCAATACACTTACTGTCAATCCATGAAGCTTGCCTTTTCTTCCACCACTGCAACAGAAAATACACATTGTAAGAACGTTAAAACACAGCTAATTTCAGAAACATCACGAATATCTCAGATCGCAAACACCTTCTGCATTGGTCCCCTTATCCTACGAAGGGTCGGTCTACGGAAGGCCGCGAAGCCTTCAATAGACCAATTCCGACTAGATTGGCTTGGTAACTGTGTTGCCTGTTTGAACTTTGTTTCGGTGCTCTGGAGTCCGCTTACAGGAGAAATCCCAAGTGCCGAGCTGCCGAAAATTATGAAGAAAGTATTACGATTTTAGCATTCCTGCAAACGGATCCGTATGCATCACAGATCTGTTTACTCCACGTAGGAGTCTGTACAGAGGCAAATGACTAGCCGATCGCTTAGGAAACCGCCTGATGCCAACCAATGCAGAGATCCAGCGAATCTCTGGCAGAGGTGGGTCAAACAGCTTCGCCAGCTCGCCAAGGCCTACTATTACACAATGTGTCCAAAAGCAAGCATAGCAAAACAAATTAGCACGGTAAAACACTGGAAGAGACTAACCAACAAGCCAAAACCATGCATAGCAGGTTTTGCCAAGAGTCTTTAATTTACAGACTCAATTACTGTAAAATAAGCAAGCCTGGACCGGTTGGTCCGCCTCAAATGTTTGATGACAAATGACAATTGACTAGCATCGCATGGGACCAATGCCACCACCGACTGAGCGGTGCGTGAACCCTTTGTCATCATGGAGAAATGTTTATAGTCAGGTATCAGTCCTGCGAAACTTACTAGCAGGCTGAGAAGACTATGTGAAAGCCTATGGAGATCCGGAGAACCTTAGTCAACGCCTGTGGGAAAGCAAATGTGTTGTCAGGTACAAAAGCACGAAAAAAATTCTAGTGTGAAGGTCAGGTCACAAAAGGGCACTATGCTCAAAATATCTACGAAAGTCATGAAACACATGTAAGAGTTATTTTCCACGTATAATTAGATAGTGATAGTTATTTTACCACCCGACTTCATTTAAGTGAAGTGTCAATCTCAGGTCAAGTTCAGGTCACCGAAAGTCGAAATTTGAAATTGTTAAATCTAAACAAAAGGCATGCTGCTAGACCAGTTGTCTCATAAATACAGAGGTGGCATATATTTGTATATCTAGTCAATAAAAGCCAAAAAACGCAATTTCAAAATATGTCATGGTATGTAATATGTATGTCATGAGTTACCCATACTTTAGATGTCACAGGTCAGTCAAATGGAGATGAGTTTGAAATTTGATATGGTGGTTTCGCCTATGTATGGTTCCAACATATCTTCCGGCTTTTGAATATTTTAGAAAATTTTGATTGTGATAATTCCCCCCCCCCAAAAAAAAGTTTTTGGGAGTCAAAAACTAAAATTTTCCAAAATCAGAAGCCAGTTTGAACGTTTAGCAGATTTGTGTAAAACTCGTGTAGCGAGTCACTAAATGCGCTGTAAGTCGAGAAAAAAACACTAAATTTCTTCATTTTTGCGCACAAGACGTACAAATGTATCAGGTATCCGAAGTTTCACGTTGATATCGCCATTAGTTCTCAGCTATTTCGAAAAATCATGTGGTGAGTGCGTTAAAAGCCCCCCCCCCCACAGTCAATGGCGGATTAATAGTAATAGTAGCCTTGCTAAGGCTTTGAACATGTTCGAATTATAACGGGAAAAACAGAGCGAAAAGCAACATTTTTTTTTGTTCTAGGTTTAGGCGGCAAGGTTAGGTAAAATTGATTGCAGTTGCAGTTAAAATTACAGTTGCAGACATGCATCTTTCCAATAAACTAAGATCTTCACAACAAACTATACACACCTACTTCATTATAACTAGCAAAACCACTTCAATACGCATATGCGTCAAAAGTGCAGTCACAAATCATGACGTCGTGACGTCACAAGCACAATCAAGAATGTTAAACAAAAAAATATGAGAAGTTAAGAAAGTTTTAGGACAGAAGGCGGTCTAAGATGTGAGAAGTATATCGAAAAATCGATAAAAATACGCTGAATTTGTTATGCGTAAAAACCCACTACCTATCCCCAACCTCAGGAATAATTAATTGATATTACAAAACATTCCTCACACAATTCTGAATTTAAAAAGTCTGCTGGTGCTTTAAAGGGACTATCCTATCTTAACATTAGATTTAGAGTCTAGATATCCATTTTTATGGCTAGGTATTGAAATTAAGTATGGTAGCAGTTAAAACAACCACAATGATCTATTCAAAAATATATTAGAGTTTGATTTTGACTTGCGAAAATAAGGCCCATGTATATTTGAATAGGGCCTCTAAAACGACATAGTCGTGTCTCTACCCAACTGGTAATGATAGTCTACTTGTTTTAAGGTCAGCCTTGCAATATTTTAGTCTCATTTCTCGATGTCGGGTGGTTCGCAATCTAAGCCAATCTAGACACCGGGTGGTTCGCCTTTTCTGCGCAATAGATTGACACAAAATTGTGCCATACATTTGGCAGCACAAAGAATTTCCCAGTCATTAAAAAAATAAGACTTCAACCCAACTTTCCGCTTAAAACTAAAAGTTAAATATCTTCAAAGATATTTTTTTTAGGAAAAAAAAGTTTATGAACATGTTCTCACATGGGACTCCGCGAATCTTTCGCATTGAACAATTCAGGAGGCCTCGCCAGCCCGACGTTGGCTTAATATCAGCGATTCATTTTGTTCTGTTAATAAGGAATATCTATACACAAAACGAAGTAAAACTATACAAAAATACAATTCATAAATGCACAAAATAATACTGCCAAAAGTTATTTGGAATGCAGCTTATGTGACCAGCGCCAACACCATTTTAGTGGCATCGTGAGTATTCATCATTGAAAGAGAAGCTCGACAAACACTGCTAATTAGGATTAGCTTACCATGTGCAAATTAGCAAATTAGGATTAGCTGAGCGCACCTGTGAGCGTGGTCAGTGTCCGGCCGTGGGTCCAAACGTTGTGATTTTCCATCTCCAAAGTCAAGACTGGACGAGGAATCTTCAAGTTACCTGAGAAGGCAGAACACAGTTACGGAAGAAGCAAATACCTTAAACTAAAGAAAAACCAAAATTGCTAAATGTTTGATTTGAACTGATTTGAAAGATTTGCATTACAAATTTAGGTGTAATTTTCACTTTCATATAACAAGACAAGAGTTCACTTTTCCCTTTACCACAAATGTTATTTTACTACCGAGTGCCAATTTGTAAAATATACCTATTTTTAGCTTAATCGAGTAAGTTGTCACCACATAATGACCGTACCTTGAAAGTAGCCTTCAATTAAGCGAAGTATTCTCCCGTGCAGAATCGCGGTATTGTAGAAAGCACATGCCAAACTAAAGGCTGTTCTCTGGATCCACTTTTGGCTGATTATAGAATATTCGAGAAGGATACGGACTTCTCCCGAATCTTTGCGCGAGCAAATTGATCAAGAGATCCAGTAACTCATACTCAAAGGATTATGTCTAATAACGAGATCTTGAACTCTAAGAGTCACAGTCCAAAACGTAGAATGTTCCACATACCAGCAACGGTATCAGTGGTCTCCGCCATGGTAGTCGGTAGAATCCCGGCACCTTCTCCCCAGAATCAGACCGACACACCACCGCCGCCCCGCTCCACCGCCGGCAGTCTGCCTCGCCCCGCCTGCCACCCCGCCCGGGTCAGCGTCCTTCGCCGCAGGCACAGCGGCACGGGACCTCTAGCAGGGGCGGCTCCAGGTCGCAGCGGAGGGGGTAATGTACACCGGCAAGGGCGGCTCCAGGCCCTAGAGGAAAGAGGGTAATGTTCTACGGCAGAGACAGTGCCAGGTCACAGGGGAGGAGCAGATAACGTATACCACATCAGACAAAGCGGCACCTGGCGTCAATCAGGGGCGGCTCCAGGCTACAGCGGAGGGGTAATGTACACCGGCAAGGGTGGCTCCAGGCCCTAAAGGAGAGTGGGCAACGTTCTAAGGCAGAGGCATGCCAGGTAACAGGGGAGTGGGAGGAAACATTCACCACATCAGACTGAGTGGTACATGACGTTTATCATGGGCGGCTCCAGGTCACAGCAGAGGGGAGTAACTTTCACCACTGCAGACGGAGCGGTACATGGTGTCTATCAGAGGCGGCTCCAGGTCACAGCGGAGGGGGTAACGTATACTACATCAGACGAAACGACACGTGGCCTCTAGCATGGGTAGTGCCAAGTTAGAGAAGAAGGAGGCAACGCACACCGCATCAGACGAAACATATGAACTCAGGCAAGGGCGGTGGCAGGTTTGACTGCTGAGAGGGACGATAATGATTTCACTAGAAACAGTTGAATGAAAGGCAAGGGTATGTAAGCAAGTAAATGAACGGGCAGTTCAGGCACGTAGCCAAAGGGGGAAGGTGGGGGCGCCCCCCCCCTGAAAGCCAGAAGGGGCCTTTTCGGCGCGCGCAGGGAGCCGAAAAGGGCCGATGAAACCATGCGTATATGCGAATACATATACATATACAAATACATATACATATACATATACATATACATATACATATACATATACATATACATATACATATACATATACATATACATATACATATACATATACATATACATATACATATACATATACATATACATATACATATACATATTATATTATTGTATTGTATTAACCAGTCCATCCATGCGAACATAGTTTTTCGGGACATCGGTTTGACAGCATCTACATAGGTCAGGCAGCATACACATAGGTTCACACAAAGCAGAAGACTCTATAATATACAGGAAGATACATCCATTTCCATAGTGCTACACAGATGACACAGTTTACTGATGAGGCTTTCGTTTTCGTAGAGCCATGCTTTGAAACTCCCCAGAGTTTGGGCATTCATGGTCTCCGTTGGAAGAGTGTTCGATGCGGCTGCTGCTCTGTACACAAATGAGCGCCGAGTGCCGGTCAGCCGTACCCTCGACAGGTGGAGTTGCGCCGTGTCCGTCAGCCTGGTGTCCCGCATGGCAATATCTGATCGGGAGAGGGGGGCGGGGGTGAACATTGCTGTTATTGCGGATGGGGTATTTTGGTCTGTGAGGTCTCTATACACCTTGATACAGTCACGGTGCTCGATTAGTTCGCCGATCCGGTTCCAGTGCAGTGCGTTCAGCGTTGGAGTAATGTGATCCAGGCGCCTTGCACCGGTGACCACTCGAGCTGCGAAGTTAATCACTTTTTGAATCCGATTCAGTTGATAGTCAGCTGCTCCACCCCAAACGGGAAGGCAATGCATTATTTGAGAGAATACATGGGCTTGAATGATTGTGATGACTCTTGGTGTGAAGTGACGCCGAAATATGTTCAGGGAGATGAGGATGCTATAGCATCGACGCACCACGGTAGAGATTTGCTGGTCCCAGGACAGGGACTGGTCAATGGTGACTCCTAATATTGTTATGGCATGTGATGACTGAAGTGTGGTGCCCGACAGATTAAACTGGAAGTTCGACGTTTTTCACCCTTTGTTTGGTTCCTAGAATGATGAAATCAGTTTGTGTTGCGTTCATTTTCAGAGAGTTATTCTTTAACCATTGTTGCACTGATGTTGCTGATTCTTCCAGGCGGATTTTGAGCTGTGACAGACTGTCACTGTCAGATGGCGAGCAATCGAGCAGCTGCGTATCGTCAGCTTAACATAGTAGTCGGCCATGAGCGAGAAAACCCGCAATGTCATTTACAAATAGACTGAAGATAATAGGGCCGATGATAGACCCCTGCGGGACACCATAATTCACTGGACTGACCACTGAGCCGCCACGAACCATCTGCTCGCGTCCTCTAAGGTAGCTGGCGAACCAGTGAAATGATATACCATAACTTGTGTTTTATCCATGACAGATGGAGTAAGTGATGAGAATAACCCAAAAGCAGATGTATGGCAAAGCTTTCGGTATATTAATACCTTGATCACTGCACTGCGATGAAGAACGACAAAGACGACAAAGACAAAGTCTTTGTCGTTCTTCATCGCAGTGCAGTGATCAAGGCATTAATATACCGAAAGCTTTGCCATACATTTGCTTTTGGTTTATTCTCAAATACCATACCATTCTAATTTTTGTAGGAGGAGGCTATGGTCTACGCTGTCGAAAGCCTTGCTCAGGTCAATTGCCATAATTGAAGCTAGAATTCCGTTGTCGATCTTAGAATTGACCCATGAGACAGCGTCGATGATAGCGTCCTCCGTGGAGTGGCCACGTCGATAAGCATACTGGCTGTCGGTAAGAATGCGGTGGAATCGCAGATAATGGCTAAGTTGCGTACCGACAATGCGTTCGGCTATTTTTGACAGGATCGACAGAAGAGAGATTGGCCGGTAATTACTAGCTATACTGCGATCTCCTGCCTTGTGCAATGGGACCACGCAAGGCGTTTTCC
>JAXIVJ010009324.1:50000-51472 GCA_036785665.1 Chirona hameri
CGACCGACCGACCGACCGACCGACCGACCGACCGACCGACCGACCGACCGACCGACCGACCGACCGACCGACCGACCGACCGACCGACCGACCGACCGACCGACCGACCGACCGACCGACCGACCGACCGACCGACCGACCGACCGACCGACCGACCGACCGACCGACCGACCGACCGACCGACCGACCGACCGACCGACCGACCGACCGACCGACCGACCGACCGACCGACCGACCGACCGACCGACCGACCGACCGACCGACCGACCGACCGACCGACCGACCGACCGACCGACCGACCGACCGACCGACCGACCGACCGACCGACCGACCGACCGACCGACCGACCGACCGACCGACCGACCGACCGACCGACCGACCGACGACCGACCGACCGACCGACCGACCGACCGACCGACCGACCGACCGACCGACCGACCGACCGACCGACCGACCGACCGACCGACCGACCGACCGACCGACCGACCGACCCGACCGACCGACCGACCGACCGACCGACCGACCGACCGACCGACCGACCGACCGACCGACCGACCGACCGACCGACCGACCGACCGACCGACCGACCGACCGACCGACCGACCGACCGACCCGACCGACCGACCGACCGACCGACCGACCGACCGACCGACCGACCGACCGACCGACCGACCGACCGACCGACCGACCGACCGACCGACCGACCGACCGACCGACCGACCGACCGACCGACCGACCGACCGACCGACCGACCGACCGACCGACCGACCGACCGACCGACCGACCGACCGACCGACCGACCGACCGACCGACCGACCGACCGACCGACCGACCGACCGACCGACCGACCGACCGACCGACCGACCGACCGACCGACCGACGACCGACCGACCCGACCGACCGACCGACCGACCGACCGACCGACCGACCGACCGACCGACCGACCCGACCGACCGACCGACCGACCGACCGACCGACCGACCGACCGACCGACCGACCGACCGACCGACCGACCGACGACCGACCGACCGACCGACCGACCGACCGACCGACCGACCGACCGACCGACCGACCGACCCGACCGACCGACCGACCGACCGACCGACCGACCGACCGACCGACCGACCGACCGACCGACCGACCGACCGACCGACCGACCGACCGACCGACCGACCGACCGACCGACCGACCGACCGACCGACCGACCGACCGACCGACCGACCGACCGACCGACCGACCGACCGACCGACCGACCGACCGACCGACCGACCGACCGACCGACCGACCGACCGACCGACCGACCGACGACCGACCGACCGACCGACCGACCGACCGACCGACCGACCGACCGACCGACGACCGACCGACCGACCGACCGACCGACCCGACCGACCGACCGACCGACCGACCGACCGACCGACCGACCGACCGACCGACCGACCGACCGACCGACCGACCGACGACCGACCGAC
>JAXIVJ010009325.1:0-51472 GCA_036785665.1 Chirona hameri
ACACACACACACACACACACACACACACACACACACACACACACACACACACACACACACACACACACACACACACACACACACACACACACACACACACACACACACACACACACACACACACACACACACACACACACACACACACACACACACACACACACACACACACACACACACACACACACACACACACACACACACACACACACACACACACACACACACACACACACACACACAGAGCACACTCGCTAATTTACATTGAAACTATTGTCGGCCCTAACGGCCTACTCTATATCCCACTTCATTTTAAGTTTCTCCGTACTACCTGCCATTTTATTTCCCGCCCGACCCCATCGTAAGACAGCCAATCTGGACGGTGACCTAATTTACGTACTGTAATTTTGCCTCTCCTGCCAACGGAATAGTGGAAGACATGTTTATATTTAGCGTGGAAAAGGGTCACGAAGAGACAAGTACTAGGGGGGGGGGGGGGGGGAAGAGCAGACTTTTACGACAGAGTTGAACACTCACATTGTGCAGGCGAAGATTGGTGCAGCCCGGCCCTCGAGACACGTGCGGTCTCGCCCACAGGCTCTCACTGTCGGGCTGAGAGAGCGTGTCCCTCGAGGGTCAGGGTCCTGCCCTTGTATAACCTCGTGTTATGGGGCGTTGTCGACCCTCCGTTATCTGATTGGTTGAGACTTCTCCTTGTTTTGAACCCTCTTTTTGAATATAGATCCTCTTCAAATATTCGAGGCTGTTTGGCTTTTCAAAATTTTGATCCGAATATGAGGGTTCCGTGTTTGGGCCTTTTATTTCCTTTATTTCTTTGCATTTACCTTCATTTGACAATTTCGTATCTAATGGTGCTGCCTCCTGGCGGTGAACCTCCGAAAATGTTGCCACGCCTTAGTACCGGGCTGACCCTGTCGTCAGGAACAAAAGAGGGGATGGGAGGAGGGGAGGGAGGGCGTCGCCGGCACCGAGACAGAGAGAGGGTCAGACGGACCGTCATGTCCTCGTGTTACCGTATGTCTCTCGGAAAACCCTGGCCACAGCGCGGCCGGCGCTTCCGCAGATGCCCACTCAACACTGTCGCTGCCACCGGCCCAGCTGAGTCAGGCCGTCAGCGGGTACAGGGCGATGCGGGGGAACCGGCCGGCTGTCCTCAGATACCTTAGAGGGAGGGGAGGGAGGGAGAGGTGACGGTGATGGTGGCCGACTTTTGATGACATGTTTGCATGACAAGATGCACCACGCTACACAATGTTTAGCTGACTTGTTATGTTATGCTTCACTGCTAACTTCTGCCCCACGTAGTTGTCCAACTCTCATAATGAATGTCCGAACTGCAGTGGTGTATCTTAGCGGCATCTTGATCTCTTCAGCGTCTCTCATCTGAGATGATGTAAGCTGAACTGAGCTGAACTGAGCTGAGCTGAGGAAAACTGAGCTGAGTTGTCTTCACTTGAGATAACCTTTGCCTGACCTGAGTCAACACTGCCCTGTCAACCTTTGCCTGCCCTGTCCTGTCAACCCTGCCCAGACCTGATAATGACCCTGACCTGACCTGATAATGACCCTGACCTGACCTGATAATGACCCTGACCTGATACTGACCCTGAACTGATAATGACCCTGAACTGATAATGACCCTGATCTGACCTGATAATAACCCTGACCTGAGAATTACCCTTACCTGATAATTACCCTGACCTGATAATGACCATCACCTCCATAATGACCCTCACCTGATAATGACCCGGACCTGACAATGACCCTGACCTGATAAAGGCCATGACCTGACATTGACACTGACCTGATAATGCCCCTGACCTGATAATGACTCTGACCTGATAATGATCCTGACCTGACATGATAATGACCCTGACCTGATAATGACTCTGACCTGATAATGACGCTGACCTGATAATGACCCTGACCTGATAATGACTCTGACCTGCCCTGATAATGACCCTGACCTGATAATGACTCTGGCCTGACCTGATAATGACCCTGGCCTGATAATGACCCTGACCTGACCTGATAATAACCCTGATCTGATAATTACCCTTACCTGATAATTACCCAGACCTGATAATGACCCTCGCCTGATAATGACCCTCACCTGATAATGACCCTGATCTGATAAAGGCCATGACCTGACAATGACGCTGACCTGACCTGATAATGACCCTGACCTGACTTGATAATGACCCTGATCTGACCTGATAAGGACGCTGACCTGATAATGACCCTGACCTGACCTGATAATGACCTGACTTGATAATGACCTTGACCTGACCTGATAATGGCATTGACCTTATAATGACGCTGACCTGATAATGACCCTGACCTGATAATGACCCTGACCTGACCTGATAATGACCCTGGCCTGACCTGATAATGACCCTGATCTGACCTGATAAGGACGCTGACCTGACAATGACCCTGACCAGATAATGACCCTGACCTGACCTGATAATGACCCTGATCTGATAATGACCCTGACCTGATAACGACCCTGACCTGACCTGATAATGACCCTGACCTGACCTGATAATGACCTTGACCTGATAATGACCCTGACCTGACCTGATAATGACCTTGACCTGATAATGACCCTGACCTGATAATGACCCTGACCTGACCTTGTTTTGGCCCACAGACTGTGCTGACCCGCCGGTCGGAAACCACTCGACCATCGCCAACGGCACGCTCCAGGGGAACGGCGCGCTGGACTCGATCTGGACGTTCATCTGCACCGAGGCCCTGACCATAGCGAATGGGAAGACCACCATCAGCAGCACCTGCAGCAAGACCGGCTGGTCCACCGTGCAGGACGACATCAAGTGCGAGTGTGAGTGATGGCTTCGACCACTGGTGCAGCGACGCACGAAGACGAAGCTGCACTGTTCTCGGTCTCATCCAGTGTGAGCATTCAGTGCTCGTGCGTACCAGTGCAGAAGCATGTTAGCCAGGTGTTATCGTTCGGACACTTCAATAGTGGCTAGTGCAGAGATACATACATGATGTTCCCATACTGTTGTTCAGGTATAACCGTACAAGTGTAAATTTGTGCTTGGTTCGTCTTCGAAAAATGGCGATGGAGTTATGTATTGTATTAATCTGTCAAATAATTCAAAATCAGCCACTACAACAAGGAGCAGTGACCTCCCGTCCCCAACGAACAGGCCTGTATGCTTCCCACCTACGTTACAGACTGCACCGAGCCGCCGAGCCTGGAGACCTTCGACGGCACCCTCACCTGGGACTACACCGAGATAAGGCTGCTGGGCACCGTGATCACGCTGACCTGTAACCAGGGCACGGCCACTCCCTCCGACCTCACCGTACAGACCACGGTGTGCGGTCCGGGCGGCTGGAGTGACTCCAGTGACCTGAGTCCCTGCTCTGGTGAGCACCACCACCAGACCTCTTCACCGGGCACACAAATTTGGCCTCCAGAAAAACACCTCTAATTTATTTCGGACTTTTTCGAATCGTAAGATGACTGTTTCGTTAGATGATTAGAATCGTTATATGTCTTGATTTTGATTTTGGCTTGGGGACTTTTTTTAGTTTGTCTTTTGAGCCTGCGCAACATATGCCAATATGTTCTTCGTGTTTTAACGTTTGATTGACGTTATGCTCATGATTATGGCATAAATGCAAAAAAAAACACGAAAATTTACGACACGCTGTACTACCACATAATAACAACTGTTGCCATCACCATCGCCGTCTTTGTGCTCATTGCAGTGTGCACGGGGTCGCTCACCAGAACTGTTAATTAATCGCTCACCAGCACTGTTAACTAATCGCTCACCAGCACTGTTAATTAATCGCTCACCAGCACTGCTAATTAATCGCTCACCAGCACTGTTAAGTAATCGCTCATCAGCACTGTTAATTAATCGCTCACCAGCACTGTTAATTAATCGCTCACCAGCACTGTTAATTAATCGCTCACCAGCACTGTTAATTAATCGCTCACCAGCACTGCTAATTAATCGCTCACCAGCACTGTTAATTAATCGCTCACCAGCACTGTTAATTAATCGCTCACCAGCACTGTTAACTAATCGCTCACCAGCACTGTTAACTAATCGCTCACCAGCACTGTTAATTAATCGCTCACCAGCACTGTTAATTAATCGCTCACCAGCACTGTTAATTAATCGCTCACCAGCACTGTTAATTAATCGCTCACCAGCACTGTTAATTAATCGCTCACCAGCACTGTTAATTAATCGCTCACCAGCACTGTTAACTAATCGCTCACCAGCACTGTTAATTAATCGCTCACCAGCACTGTTAATTAATCGCTCACCAGCACTGTTAATTAATCGCTCACCAGCACTGTTAATTAATCGCTCACCAGCACTGTTAATTAATTGCTCACCAGCACTGTTAATTAATCGCTCACCAGCACTGTTAATTAATCGCTCACCAGCACTGTTAACTAATGTGCCTGTTTCAGTATGCACGGAGTCTCCGCCGGAACAGCCTTCCTCCATGAAGCCTCTGAACTGGACCAAGGGCGATGATAGGGTGACGTACGAGTGTCTGGACGGACTGCAGCTGCCCTGGAACCTCTCTGAGATCATCATGTCCTGCTCCTCCAACGGCTGGGATTCCTGTATACCAGACTGCACCGGTAAACAGCTCTGTTGGCATTTTGTGAACTTATGAACTTCCGTGATTTTGTGAACGATGTTTGTGAGCTTATGAGTTATGACGCCTTTTGGAAGGGCGGTATTCTGTATAGTGTATGTAGTATAAGGTACCCCTACCAAAAACAGCCTCACCGGATTTGTCCCACTATATTTTTAAGGGGGCCCATTTAAAACAAAAATGCCATTCATTTTTTTCGAACAGGGGGCCACAAGGTACATCCACAAAAATTCGCGGTATTTTTCCAGGCCGGCCAAATTTACGGTGAGTTCGTAAGGGAGTACCGTGGGCACAGGCCCTATTTCGTGTACTGATGCACTAACCAAAGGGGCTAGGTCCAGTCGATGCTCCAAAGACCTTGGTTGTTCATCCATGAAGCCCCAGATCGGCCTTCCACGGGTCCTGGTCGACTCTCGATTTGACCCGGTCGACTCTCGAGGGGCTCGGCCAACCCTCCAGGATCCCCGGCCGACCCTCCAAATTGGAAGGTCGGCCGTGACCGTGAACATTATTGTGCTATACAAAAACTGCAACCATAATGAAGGAACTGCGATGTTTTGTCCGTTTGTTTGTTTGTGTTGGCAATAGTCATTTTCGCCGAACTGCAGCAATGAAACTCCATTAAAAATGTGGGAAGCGCGGCGATAAGCGGGGGTGGTGGCGGCCCTTTGCCGAGCCCCCCCCCCCCCTCTCCCTCCCCTGTCAAGTCCCAACAGAATGGCAAAATGAAATGAAGGGCCATACAATTTGCATCTTCTTGACATGCCAGCCAATGTGAAATAAAAGAGCACAAATAACTAACTGTATTAGACCGAACGTCGATACTCGATACATCAAGGGATAGACAGATTCCAAGTTGGTGGTCAAACTCGACGCCAGGCAATGTCAGTGACCAATATATTCCCAACAACAACAGGGACAGCGGACACCACGTCCACATGATTAATCAGCTGACGGGAGGGAGATCGGGGCTATAGCCCCCCCCCCCCTCCTCTAGAGCAATCTGAGGGCAAACAAAATAAGTGTCAAAGTTGAATTGAAAATGTGGAAAATGTTCATGAATAAAGAGGGGAAATCCGGTGAATTTAATATACATGTGTGATACTTTTTGGGATTTCCTCCCCAAACCAATTTGTTTGCCTTTCTGGATCCGCCCTTGTCTCTGGCCTCAGATTAGGTACCTGACACATACATGTTTCATTCACAGTGATTCATGGAAAACCAAGCTTCTGATAATTTGTTTAGTTCTACGAACCGTAGACTTCCTAATACCACCTTCGTCACGTCACACGAAGAAACCGGGGAGAATATCCGCGAAGCGATGCTTCTCTCCTATGTGAAGTTTTTAGTTGTTTCCTTCTCTTGCGATCTGGAGGCATTGATTTGGAAGACGTATTTTAGCGCCGATTTGAGTTTGGGCAGGTAAATAGTCTCAGTGCTGCGTGATGCGCGTGAAATTTCCCCTCGTACCCATGCACATTGCACATGAGTCATGACTGGTCACTGGAGTTTTTCGACAGTAGAGTGACGGTGCTAGAAGCGGACATTACATTTTACAAGTCCTGGATGGAAATATAATCGTAGGATACCGATTTGCGTGTTGTAGCAATAGTATATTTGTGTGTATAGAGGGGTGACCGTCTTACCTCCCATTGCCGTCTAGCGTGAACTTTATTGGGGATGGTTCCGCTTGACCTGACCTATCGGTCAGTTCTACCTCAGGTAACGGCTGTATGTATAGAACCGTGACTTATAATGCTTCCGGGTAAAACACAATCAGGAAAGATGCGTAAAGAATCAATAATACGATGCCCGGTGGACATGACAATGACTGCGCTCCGCGAGGCCGTTTTTTTATATATTTCCAAAGAATCTTTGAGCGTGTTCAAACAACCCTAGCAATATGGAGGATAAAGTTTCTCCGCGCGGGGATATCGGCCCCTGGTTATCTTCCGAACCAATGAGCGCAGCGAGACGCGCAAGAAGGCATTCGTACGCTCTCAATAAGACGCATTTAAATCATGCTCGATTTGTTTTAATTGAAGTCAAATATCAGGTCACGGTAGGGGCAAAGGTCAAAATCGAGGTATTTGAGTGCATGGCCCATACTTTCCATCCAAAGTCTTCGATTGCGACCATTATCACCCAAAGTGCTTTTAAAGTTAAAATGCACATCCCGCATGAGCAAAAGTGAGAATTTTGGCAAAGGTCACGATCAAGGCCAGGTCACAAAAGGTAACAATACGCAAACAAATATATACGAAAGCCATGCGACACATGTTCAATGGATTATTTTACACGTATAATTCGATCGTGATAGTCATTTTACCACCTGGCCTCCTTTCAGTGAAGTTAAAACTCGTGTGTAGTGATCTCACTGAATTCGCTATATCTCGATTTTTCCTGGCAAAATTGCTTAATTTGTGCATAGAAGACGAAAAGCCGGTGTAGAAGAAGGTACCCAAAGTTTCACGTTGATGTCGCTATTGGTTTTTGAGCTATTGCGAAAATACGTCAGGGGAGATATCCCCCCCCCCCCCCAGTCAATGTGAACCACCAAGTAAGGGTCCCAAATAAGGCCTCGGGCCTTCTGGAGGATGAAGACCGGCCAAAAACGTTGGTTTGAGGGGCCGTCCGACAGAAATCCAAAACTCATGAGATTCCGTCTGTTTTTTTTTCTCTCATTATTAATGGATTAAGAAATACTCTCCGTTGTACAAGTTGCCAAGAATTTCTTTAAAATGTGTAAAGCCATGAAGCTGATAGGCTCCCATTGGATTCGTCTTTGTTCGGCCCCCAATCGTTTTCAAAAATCGACTCCGCTGGCAATACAATTAACCTGTTGGGTACGTTTTTATGACAATGTTGCCTTGCCTACCTAGTCTCAGTGGCCCAGCGCCGCCCCTGGCTGTTAGACTGTGCCGCAGGGCAGCACACCGCCCGCGGCTACGAAACGACACGGGCTGAGGTCACTCTAGTGTGGCCAGTCACGAGGCGGCCGGGAGCGCGGAGCTGTGCGGGGCAGACGCTCCGGAGTTTTGTTCTGTTGTGTGCACGGTCATAGAATACTAGGTAAAGCGGAAATGACGCTAACACACAGGGCCAATGGGAGGCAGCTTGTCAGCTGGCTAGTTTTTATTAAATATTCTACTTAACGGTAAAGTTGCATGCTTTGTCATTAATCCTTATTTCAAACTTCAATTACCAAAAACACATCGATATCTGTTAGAAATTACAGAAAATAAGTTTCGCTAAGGTGGCGATGCTGAGAAATAGGCCTTACGGAGCTAAGGTGGCAATGCTGAATGAAGAGGCCTTACGTAGCTAAGGTGGCAATGCTTAAGGAATGGGAGCTTTTGGCGTATAACTTGGCGCACGGCAGACAAGTAAGTCACCACCATTACTTGCTGTTAGTTTTGTTTACAATTCTGATTCAAGGATAGGCTTTTGCCGGTATGTCGTAACAACTCATTTTTGTGACACAAGGTTCTTGTGACATCACATGTAAAAATATTAATATTTTGCAAATTATACCCAATTGGTATTTTTTCGCAAAAACGAATGCCAGAACTATAATAAGGACATTCATTTGCATCATTCCACCTACCTTTCCCACGGTGAAATATTCCCTTTAACTACGAATAAGATCAACAAGAAAATATCGCAACATTACGGTCTCACACATTAGTCATAACATTTAGTAGCCGCGTATCCACCGATTTTATCCAGTTCCCCAGTTTATCCAGTTGCGCAGTTGCCCCTCCCCTTACCCCCGAGTCATCAGCTGACGTACCATTTTCAAGATGGCGTCGATCGGCGCGCGCCTGGTTGTGTGTATGTTGCGACTTGTGGATGCTGGAGCTGTATGATATTTCGTTTAAATATACCCGACAAGCTTGGTTTATTCACTAATATTGATGTGTGGGTGCCTGCAGTGTGCGAGGAGCTGAATATAGAGCTGGCTGGTGTGCAGCGGGTGGCTCTGGACTCGAACAGGGACGGGCTGGCGGTGTACAACTGTACCAGTGACCAGCTGCGGACCAGCACCGGCCTCCACTCACAGCGACTGACCTGCAACACCACCGGCTGGACCGGCCCCGACCTGCTCCCCTGTGATGGTCAGTGCTCCTGCTGCCGGCCACGGCAGCGCCTCCTCTAACATGTTAGCTAGTGGGCCACTTGGCCTTCCAGTGTTTCGAAGTGGCCCACCAGTCGTCGAATATGGCCATCCAGTTGCATTGTACAGAAACTGATATAAAACGGGTGTTCGAGTGGCCATTTGGTTGCATTTTCTCTTTGTGGAAGCGACAGTGTTTGAAAACAATATTTAAATACTTACTTAATATTTAGATATTTGTTTCGCCTTTTAAAATATTTTTACATTTTTATTTATTTATAATATATCTGATACATTCAATTATATTAATTTAACTATACTTCTTGACAGCTGAACTTTATGGCCGCCGCCATGTTGTTGATATTCAGGCACCGTGTTTTGTGAGCGCGTCGACCGCCGCCGTTGGGCGACCGAGCGCAGTATTAGGCGACCGACCGCCGCCGCTGGGCGACCGAGCGCAATATTAGGCGACCGACCGCCGCCGCCGGGCGACCGAGCGCAGTATTAGGTGTAGGTGTTATTTTTCTAGCTGGTATAGGTATTATAACCAAGGATCTTTGGCGGGCGCAAGGCGGGCGCTGGAAGGTCATTATGGTGAGCAAATAACCGGAAAATTCTGCGCCATGTCATGATGGTGTGAAATATGTAAAGGTAACATTACATGGCCACTCAGTCTGTATATTGGTGTGCATAGCGGAAACTTCGCTGCGTAGGGTATACCCTAGGGAAAGCGCGAACTTTACCGAAGGATGACGACGTGATTTTAGTACATACTACAACGAGTACTCTCACAAAATCGCGACACACGACCCGGGTGTTAACTCCTAACACAGGTGTTAATTTGGAAATATACTCATGCATGGGGTGTAATTGTTGAGGCTTCGCTATCTACACTCATGGCAGACACCGACGTGGTGTGTCAGTGCCGACCACCATCGCATTGTGTGTTCAATACCCACAGTTCAGGTATTCATGGACACCTGCCCGCTGTGTTGATGTTCAATGCACCTGCGTCGTGTGTCCCCTAGCCGCCAGCGGAGGCGTATTGCGGGAGTTCGCTCACCACTGGGAGAGGCGTAACGTCACCGCTGCATGAGGTGTCGAGGTGTCGCAATACTCATGCGGGGGTGTCGATTGACGCCTCAGCCGGGCGTATTGCAGGAGTTCGGTTACCACTGGGAGAGGTGTGACGGTCGCCGCTGCTTCGGGTGTCGTGACGCAGACGCACGCAAACGGCGGCGCGGCGTCAGCTGCGCGCGCACATCGCCGCCGGCCGGCTGCGCCGGCTCAGTTCCGCCGAGGCCTTGGCCGCGGCAGGTTGTGCAGAGTGCGTGCGTCGAACGTTGTCAGTGTTCAAGTTGCCGTTGAGTTGCGAAAGGCTGTCAATCGTGCTGTCGTGATCTGAGTTACACTCACAAAATCAACACCCGCGCAGGGTATCGACACCCCTTGCCCGTGTGATGCCCATACAACTTAAAATACGTCGCCTGGAGGGTGTTTTGTTTAGCACTCAGGGAGGTGTACCGGAACAACCGTGATCGCCGCTGCATGGGGTGTATAGGTTTAACGGGACACCCTTTATAACCGCTGCATGGGGTGTCGAGGTGTCGCAATACTCATGCGTGGGGTGTCGTATGACGCTTTAGCCGGGCGTATTGCGGGAGTTCGTTTACCATTGGGAGAGGCGTAACGTCACCGCTGCATAGGGTATCGAGGTGTCGCAATACTCATGCAGGGGGTGTCGTTGACGCCTCAGCCGGGCGTATTGCAGGAGTTCGTTTACCACTGGGAGAAGCGTAACATCACCGCTTCATGGAGTGCCGAGGTGTCGCAATACTCATGTGGGAGGGGGGGGGGGGGGTCGATTGACGCCTCAGCCGGGCGTATTGCAGGAGTTTGTTTACCACTGGGAGAGGTGTAACGGTCGCCGCTGCTTGGGGTGTCGTGACGCAGACGCATGGCGGGCGGCGGCTGCCGCCGGGCGCCGGCTGCCGCCGGGCGCCGGCTCAGAGACGTGTCGCAACTCGCAAGACTCATGTCAATATGAGCACTCTGACCTGACTCTGACCACTCTGACTCTGACCTATGTCTGACATATCTTCCGTTTTTTGTTTGTTGTTAAAGGCCATCCACATCAACTGTGGCTATTACGGCCCTCTCGTCAGTAAAATTGGACAATAACATACATGTAAAACAATCACACTCGTACCGAACGCAGACATACACAGGCTAACTATGACACGACTATAAGAAACATGACACTCAAAAACGGATGAATGCTAAAATGACACTAAAACACTACAAACACACGGATTAAGAGCCACCGAGATCACGCAGGTAAGCCTTCAGCCGTGTTCTAAAGTACGCTCCCTTCAAGCCCCGAATGTCCGCTGGCAACTCGTTTATCTGCCATGTGGGACCCTGTACAGAAATCGACGCCATCTGGCATCTGTGCGGATAGCGGGTAACTGTAGGAGATGATCCTGACATGCCGTTTCTCCAGCATAGTGTGATTTTTAAAAGCTTTTCCTGATACCTAACTTCTTAGATTTATGTAGATTTCACATGATCACCTGTTCACCGGGGGTGAGAAGGCTGACGATATTATAAACTCAAATATTATCAACTCAAAATGAGGCTATCAACTCCCAGTAGGTACTTTCGGCTTTGTGTCCTCTCAATCGACCAGCACTGAAAGGTTGCTTGCGAAATCCGTCCGCGAGTCAACAATGTGAATGGAGGCTTATTCTGCGGGATAAAATGCCTATTCAGGTCCCTTTTAACCGTCGCCCTACTAAAACGATCCCCCTGAGGTTTTTCTTGCATAACTTTCTACACATGCGGGGCATCTTGATGAAAATTTCAGTAGCTGAGTTGACAACAATTATACGTATGCTGTAAAAATATCGTTTCAATTGGGTGAGAAATGTGGGAAACAATGACGTTTTGATGACGTCATATTGTTGGAAAAACGATAAATGCTTGAAAAATCGTAGAAAACAGAGTTTTAAAGAAAATGGCAAACAATTCAGCAATAATATAAAATATAATTTTCTTTAAAATGGCAATCTCGGTTTTCGAAATTTTTGGTTTTTGATCCCTAAAATGAACAAAAACTGATTTTTGTGGGAAAAAATCACCACAAAATCAAAATTTTCGAACATGTAAAAAAAGGAATATATGTGAGAGTACTGAGTATGGATAATACTCAAACCAAATTTCAAAGCAATATCTCTATTTTTGACTGAGTGATGGCTCCCTAAGTGCAAGAAACTCATGACGTCATTTTTTTATAACTTTTTTATACTTTTTTTTTACCAGATACGAATAAATAATTACCTTTTCTGTATTTCTGAGGCAAAAATGGTCTAGGAACATTCCTTTTCGTTAACATTTATCAATTTCTAATTTTGAGGTTTTCTGACAAAGCAAAATCGCTGTTCTGGACGTGATTGATCGAGGTCAATCACTTGACCTGGAAAGTCACTCGTTGACCTGAAACTTAAAAAATTGCATACCGTTATATTTCAAACATGACAGGCAACATGTTGGTTCTTACCGCGTTGCTCTATCTTGCTTGGTTTTGAAGTTAACAGGGGGGTCTTTTTAGGACCCCCCCGTAGGGCGAAGGTGAAAAAAGCTCCCGTAGGGCGAGGGTTAAACAGTGGTACTGAGACAGTTCTCGCCAAAGACTATTTTGGCACTTCGGGCGTTCCAGGACAGATCGACCAGTCGGAGGGTCGATTTTACACCCTCATCTCTCAGATTAATCTAAGATTGGGTCTATAGGGTTGTCGTAGGCCCTGAAGACGACTGTACCAGTATTTTGCCGCGCCGAGACACGGTCACCGAGTTATAGCCTCCGGCAATGTCGAGAGGTCATGCTGCATACCTTTCTTTGATGGATCATAACTTGTAGTTAGGCGACCGGAAACTTTTAGAGTGATATATCACTGAACTCGCAATGATGCAAGAAAACTTTGGCTATCTAAAAAAAAAAATTGTTACCTTGTGACCTTTTCTAACATGACCTTTTCCCAGTTGAAACCTCTATTTTTGACTCAAAGCCAAATTGAGTTTGATCAATTACCTTTCGATATAACAAATAAAAAGTGGCTATAGCTTATTAAATAACATGCCAAATGCCCCCTTTCAGCCTCGCAAAAAAAAAACGTATAGGTGGCGCTGCGAAGGTTACCCATTAATATCTCCGGACTGGAATATCGAGATGCAGTCAACGCCAGTGGATTGGATAGGTGATTCTGAGCAAGAAATATTTGTATGACTTTGTGACCTGAGGTCAAAGTCAAGGACATAATTTAGGTAAAACTTGTAAATAATTTCCGTTTGCTGTAAGTACGGGATTATACCTATACGGGTTTTTGTGAGGCTAATAAGAGGCATTTAATAGGTTATAGCCGTTTTTTATTTTGAATATCGAAAGGTAATTGACCACCCAATTTGGCTTTGAGTCAAAAATACAGATTTCTACTGGGAAAAGGTTAAGAGATAGGTAACGTTAGAAAAAGTCACAAGGTCATAAAATAAAAAAATAAAAAAATCGAGATAACCAAAAAAATGCCTGCATCATTGCAACTTTTTTCTTCTCGTTTGTCCCACTTAAGGGCTAGTTTATTAGTATTAACAGAAAATCAAACATAAAGCACACTACACACTTAACAGCGTTCCACAGTTTCATAGGTAGGTGACCTCGTCCGCTTCAGAACAATACAGACAACGTTACAACAGCGTGCGACTAAGCAGCACACGGAGACGGCGACGAGCGCGGCGGCAGCAACCAGGGGCAATGGCGAGCAGGACGGCAGCACACGACGGCGGCAAAGGCAGCTCACAAACGTTTCAGTTGTCGGGGCTTCTCATGCACTCTGGTCTCAACTCGCGCCCAACCAGCAGCGACCCGACGTCAGCCGACGCGCGGCGCCCGAAGACAGGGAGGCAAAGCGTTACCGGCGAGGGATAGGATGTCTGGGAGGGTCGTTGAATTAAGGAGCACTGAGTGAGTGGAGGGAGCGATTGAAGCATGTCATATTCTTAAGTGTATGTATGTATGTATGTATGTATGTATGTATGTATGTATGTATGTATGTATGTATGTATGTATGTATGTATGTATGTATGTATGTATGTATGTATGTATGTATGTATGTATGTATGTATGTATGTATGTATGTATGTATGTATGTATGTATGTATGTATGTATGTATGTATGTATGTATGTATGTATGTATGTATGTATGTATGTATGTATGTATGTATGTATGTATGTAAGTATGTATGTATGTATGTATGTATGTATGTATGTATGTATGTATGTATGTATGTATGTATGTATGTATGTATGTATGTATGTATGTATGTATGTATGTATGTATGTATGTATGTATGTATGTATGTATGTATGTATGTATGTATGTATGTAGGTATGTAGGTATGTAGGTATGTAGGTATGTATGTATGTATGTATTTTTTTTTTTTTTTTTTTTTTTTTTGTATGTATGTATGTATGTATGTATGTATGTATGTATGTATGTATGTATGTATGTATGTATGTATGTATGTATGTATGTATGTATGTATGTATGTATGTATGTATGTATGTATGTATGTATGTATGTATGTATGTATGTATGTATGTATGTATGTATGTATGTATGTATGTATGTATGTATGTATGTATTTATGTATGTATGTATGTATGTATGTATGTATGTATGTATGTATGTATGTATGTATGTATGTATGTATGTATGTATGTATGTATGTATGTATGTATGTATGTATGTATGTATGTATGTATGTATGTATGTATGTATGTATGTATGTATGTATGTATGTATGTATGTATGTATGTATGTATGTATGTATGTATGTATGTATGTATGTATGTATGTATGTATGTATGTATGTATGTATGTATGTATGTATGTATGTATGTATGTATGTATGTATGTATGTATGTATGTATGTATGTATGTATGTATGTATGTATGTATGTATGTATGTATGTATGTATGTATGTATGTATGTATGTATGTATGTATGTATGTATGTATGTATGTATGTATGTATGTATGTATGTATGTATGTATGTATGTATGTATGTATGTATGTATGTATGTATGTATGTATGTATGTATGTATGTATGTATGTATGTATGTATGTATGTATGTATGTATGTATGTATGTATGTATGTATGTATGTATGTATGTATGTATGTATGTATGTATGTATGTATGTATGTATGTATGTATGTATGTATGTATGTATGTATGTATGTATGTATGTATGTATGTATGTATGTATGTATGTATGTATGTATGTATGTATGTATGTATGTATGTATGTATGTATGTATGTATGTATGTATGTATGTATGTATGTATGTATGTATGTATGTATGTATGTATGTATGTATGTATGTATGTATGTATGTATGTATGTATGTATGTATGTATGTATGTATGTATGTATGTATGTATGTATGTATGTATGTATGTATGTATGTATGTATGTATGTATGTATGTATGTATCTATGTATGTATGTATGTATGTGTTTGTTTGTTTGTTTGTTTGTTTGTTTGTTTGTTTGTTTGTTTGTTTGTTTGTTTGTTTGTTTGTTTGTTTGTTTGTATGTATGTATGTATGTATGTATGTATGTATGTATGTATGTATGTATGTATGTATGTATGTATGCATGCATGCATGCATGCATGCATATACTATGTATGTGCGCGCGCAAGTGAACTTAAACTGTTCAACGAATTAAACCGTCTAAAATGTATTGATGCGTGTCTACATATCGATGCAGTTATTGCTCACAATTCGCGATGTCATTGTTGTGCTATTTCATTTGTGTCTAGTTCTCCGAGTGATTTCAATTGTTTCCATTTATCATTATGTTTGTCTATTTTGTTTGCTAGTCTAGCGGTGTGAAACTCCTTGTCAGCTTCCAATTTTAAGCTATTTAGAAAATGCTGTAGTGATGGTTTGCAGTTATGCTGTCTAGCACTGTATATGGTTATTTTTGCTACGCTGTATATAATTATTTGTATATCATCACAGTCGCTCAGATTCGGAAAGAACCATGTCCATTTCCTTATCTGGTATACGAGTCCGAAATGCGAAGCTATTGTATTTTATATTTTATAAATGAAGCTTTGCACCGCCATACACTCCCAGAGAAGATGATATATTGTCTCCACATGTGAAGAGAAAAATGTACATATATTGGTATTAGCTTTGCCTATTATATGTGCAAATTTGTTTGTGGTTATAATTCTTGAAATTAAACGAAAGTGGAAAGCTTTAATGTATGTGTTTCTAGTAGCCGTACTTACGTCTCGCATGCTTCCCGGATGAGAATGATGTATATCTCTAATCCACTTTCCTTCCAGGTTTTTCTGTGATTTCTCATACTTCTTTCTCAGACACGTGATATATGTGTTATATGTAATACGTGAAATTCTAGAGTTTCCAAGTACTATTCTTATTTTATGAGGTATAAAACGATAAGTGATTTATAGCTGGACTCTTTGACAATGCTTGGGATATTTCTAATGAGAGACGCATAGCGGAGAAACGTCATACGAATACCATACACTGTTTCTATCTCTTCTTTAGTATATAGAGTTCCTGTTGTGTTGTTTATGAGGTCTGCAACAAATCTCAAACCTTTGTTATCCCATGTTTTTGCGATGCCATTAGGAAATTTTGAAACATTTGTGAACCGAAGTTTTTCAGTTAATATATCTTCACCGCTTGGAATGGATAAACCGCAAAACTCACTCCATGCTCCGATTACCTCTTTCCAAAAGGGGGCTGCTATCTTATTTTTCACTTTGGAAAGGGCTGTCATTCCATATGTTAGTAGTTCATGAATAGGGGGAAGTTCTTCCCGAATTATAATGGCCCAGTCATGCTGGGATGTGTAAAGTCTTCTTATCCATGTCGTCTTCATACTTTTAACGAAACTGCTGACATCAATCATTTCTAGTCCATCTTGTTCGAGCCCTTGCACAATTTTAGATCGTTTAACACTGTCGTTTTTATCCCCCCATAGAAACCGAAATAGAGTTGTTTCAATCTGCATTGTGTCTTGTTTTGAAGGTGCGGGTAGTGTTAAAAATAAATGAACCAGTTGGGATATAAGCAAAGATTTAATGACAGTAATTTTACCGATAATCGTTATATGTCTTCTTTTCCATTGCAAAATTTCTTTTTCGATTAGGGGTAGTCTATACTTCAGGTTTGTTGTGATTATGGATTGGTTATTCTATTAAAAACTATACCTAGGATTTTTAGTTCGTTGACGTACTGTATCCCATGGGAATCAGCTTGTGAATGTAATGAATGAGAATTATTCCCGATTAGGAGACATTTGGTCTTGTCCATATTTAATTGCAAACCTGACAAGGATGAGAATGTTTTTAATTCTGATATTGCACCAGTTATTGATTGTTTGTCGTTAAGGAACAGAATCAAATCGTCGGCATACTGGGAGAGTCGTACTTCTATTTCGTTGTGAATTGTGATGCCGCGCATTACCGTCGATTTCCGGATGTGATTTGCTAAAGGTTCCACAGCAAGATTAAAGAGGTATCCTGAAGCCGGATCCCCTTGTCTTATTCCACGATTCCTTGCCATTTTTTTTTTCACCTAGATATCCATCTAAAAGTATTCGCGAGAAGTTATCCTGGTTTGACCCTATTTGTAACAGGGGGGCGGATTCCGCCCCCCCCCCCTTCATGTTTTTCGCAGATATCTCCAGAACGGCTGGGAGCAGGCCCATCAAATTTTGGGACTTTTCATAGAATTGAATACCGCATTTGAAGTCAAAATTTTGAGTTCTTAACCTGAACAGATGCGGTTCCAGGGTACAGTTTTGGGTGGGTTCGGAGGCGATATTTGCCGATAATACGGAAATGCGATCTTCACGGTTTCTTCGTAACTGCCTCAAGTATGAAGGAGTTACATCGGTTCACGGTGATTGCAACAAGTGCAAATTAGTTGATGTTAATGAAATATCATTAAAATTTCATGGCAGAGGCGGTTTCAGGGGCTTGAAAAGGGGGGGGGGGGGGTTCCAGGAAATATTCAATGCTTGGTGGGAAGCAAATAGAGCAATGTAAGGGGCATTTATAGTTATCAAGATGTAAAAGATAGCTTCTGCTTCCATTATTTGCATAATGTATTACATGTAGAGTTTCAGGGGCGTGTTCAGGCACATGCAAAGGGGGGTGACTGGCTTGGTGATGACGATATGCCAGCGATAACGGCGCAATAGACGGTTAGCTTATAATTATATATGCACATATGAGGCCAGGAAAAGGAATAAAGTCATTTTTTTGCAGAGGCGCGCTCAGGAATGGAAGAAAGGGGGTCATATTATTGCAAGGAAACTAAGTGGCATGGGCGTACAATGACATAACATACTGTAGTTTTCGGATGAAACACGCACCACATGCTACTCTACGAACGATTATAAGATAATAGGCAAGTCCAGGTAGGGTAAAAGGGGGGTAAGCAATGTTAATTGAAGTTGTAAGTGAAATAGTCACTGTTGACTAGTTAGTATCATAATAGCGGATAATATACTTATCAAAAGGTACTGAGCCGCCCAGTTTGGATCCTGGATACGCCTATTATAAAGTACAACATGCTAAAAGGAACTATCTACGATCAGTAACATATTTATAGTGCTGGGTAGCAACTTGTCTGCGGTTAATATTTTTTTCTCCAATTTTACCCCCCTCCCCCCTTTTTCACTAACCTGGTACCGCATATGGCAACAAAATATTATTTTTAACTGTTTTGCCTAAAGTCACAATCACATACCATTTCATTTCTTAAAAAAACATCAAAAAATTGTTTTATTACGCATTTACTTCACCCCCATATTGAGTGACCTGCACACGCCTATGATTTTTGAATTTTCCAACGCCACTGTCATATATCAAATTCCAATTCAATCTCTATCGATTCGTATTAATTGTGTTAAAATCGGTCGATAAACATGAAAGCTATGTGGGATCAAAAATACCACTAAAATTTGTGGTTTTTGCCCCCCTGTCACCCCCCTATCAAAAATTTATATTTTTTATTATTATTTAGAAATGTAGATCGTGTTGAGGGGAACTAAACGTCGTTTCATTTTTGAAAATCGGACGGGTAGATCTCGAGATCTCCGGGGGGGGGCGGAATCCGCCCCCCCCCCCCCCCCCCCCTGTTACAAATAGGGGTAGCCAGGAGCCTGTTACAAATAGGGTTAAGTAAGCAAGCTCTAGCAAATTTGTAAAGTTTTCCCCAAAGTTACAACACTGTAAAGTTTTTAGTAAGAATTTCCATGATATACTCTCGAATGTCGTTTCAAAGTCTGCTGCTACTACGAAACCAGCGTTTTTTTCTTCATCATTTACCTTTTAGATTACGTCATACACTAACCTACTGTTCTCTGCTATGCAACGACCCTTAATGTATGCTGATTGCGATGGTGATATAATATCGTTCATTACAATTTTCAATCTATTTGTTACAGCAGCAGAAATTATTTTAAAGTCAACGTTCAGCAGGGAAATGAGTCGCCATCCTTCGACTGTATTTGGAGATTTACCGGCTTTAGGGATTAAGGTTATTATAGCTTCTCTGTGGGAACAAGGCATAGAGCTTTCTACTACACTTCGCTGAAAAGCGCGGGACAGGAAGATGCCCAAGTGATCCCAAAACTGTTTAAAGAAACTCGCAGTTAATCCATTGGATCCTGGTGATTTTCCATTTTGCATAGACATTAGAGCTCTACTTAATTTCTGCATTGATATGGGTTCATCAAGTACTTGCTTTTGTTCATTACTGAGCTTGTGCTTAATATTACGTGTAATGAATTCGGTTACACTTGAATTATTATCGTTAGCACCGGCGCTGTACCGTTCACCAAGTTGCTCGCTAAATTTTGAAATAATTTGCCTCTTCTTTGTGATTATTTGACCGTCGTAATGAAGCATTTGCACTGATTTGCGTTTTCCATTTCCTTTCTCGAGTGACAAGAAATACTTGGTACATCTCTCTCTCCTTCGTCGTACCATCGTACCCTTGACCTAGTAATGAGTCCTTGGATTTTTGGATTCCTGATCCTTTCGAGTTTTTTTTTTAGCTGATATAAGATTGTCTGCATCGCGTTCTTCTCCACTTAATGCAAATGCTTCTCGCATTTGGTTGATATGCGCAATTGCCGTTGGCTCTTCCTCACGAGTTTTTCTCGCCTTTCGCTTATAATATTTAACGGTTTCGCCTCTAATCAGCATTAATAATGTTTCGTAGAATAGCTTAATACATATTATGAACTGTACCTCTCCAAATTTTAGATGATTAGATAAAAACGAGTCTGCATAAATTGGATTTGCATATTGCTTCACTGTCTCCATGATAGTTGATTTAATTGTAAATACGTAATTTTCATCTTGCAACAACGAATCATTGAACTTCTATATCCCCGGCCCGCGTGCTTCATCTGCTATTTTCACGGATACAGTTACACTGTTATGGTCGGTCCTGTAACCGGATGTAATACTGGCTTCGCCTACGCAATTGACTAAATGATCACTTATAAATATTATGTCAATTCTGCCGAATTTCATGGGGTTACGTTTCAGCCACGTGAATTCTTTATCATTGCGAGTTCAGTGATATATCACTTTTAATGTTTCCGGTAGTCTTAACTACAAGTTATGAGCCATCAAAGAAAGGCCTGCAGCGTGACCTCTCGACATTGCCGGAGGCTATAACTCGGTGACCGTTGCTCGGCGAGGCAAAATATTTGCACAGTCGTCTTCAGAGCCTACGACTACCCTATAGACCTAATCTTAGACATTTTTGAAATATGAGGGTGTAAGGCACAGGTCGATCTGTCCTGGAACGCACGGGATTATACCTATACGGGTTTTTGTGAGGCTAAAAAGGGGCATTTAACCCTCGCCCTACGGGAGCTTTTTTCACCTTCGCCCTACGGGGGGGGGGGGCTGACAGGCCCCCCTGTTAACTTCCAAATCAAGCAACTTAGAGCAATGCGTGCGGTAAAAACCAGCATGTTGCCTGTCATGAGAGGAATCGAACGGGATGCTATTTTTAGGTTTCAGGTCAACGGGTGACCTTCCAGGTCAAGTGAATGACCTCGGATTTACCACGTCCAGAACAGCGATTTTGCTCTTCAGAAAACCTCAAAATTAGAAATTGATAAATGTAAATAAAAAGGCATTTTCCTAGACCATTTTTGGCTCAGAAATACAGCAAAAGTAATTATTTGTTCGTATCTTGTCCAAAAATGTTAAAAAAGTTATTAAAAAAAAATGACGTCATCAGTTTCTTACACTTAGGAAGCCATGACTGTCAATAATAGAGATATTGCTTTGAAATTTGGTATGAGTATTTTCCATACTCAGCTCTTTCACACATTCCGGTTTTTCTAATATCTTTGAAAATTTTATTTTGTGGGGATTTTTCCAAAAAATCAGTTTTTTTTTTAATTTTAGGGATCAAAACCCCAAAATTTTGAAAATCCGAGATTGCCATTTGAAAGAAAATGCCATTTTATATCTTTGGTGAATTAAGTTTGCAATTTGCTTTAAAACTATGTTTTCTACGATTTTTCAAATATTTCTTTTAAAAAAAATTACCAACATGACGTCATCAAAACATTATTATCTCCCAAAATACTTTATCAATTTAAAATACATTCGTACAGCCTACGTATAATTGTTACACACTCAGCTGACAATTTTTTTTAGCAAGATGCACCCCATGTGTCAAAAGTTATTCAAGAAAAACCTCAGGGGGGGGGCGCCTGTCAGGCCCCCCCCCCCCCGTAGGGCGAGGGTTAATAGGCTATAGCCACTTTTTTAATTTGAAAGGTAATTGATCAAACCCAATTTGGCTTTGAGTCAAAATTACAAGTTTCGACTAGGAAAAGATAGGTCACATTAGAAAAGGTCACAAGGTCACAAAATAAATTTGAAAAAAACGAAATTTTGAGATCGCCAAAAGCTTCCCTGCATCATTTACAGTTCAGTGATAAGGTTTTAAGGTTTTAAGGTTTTCGGTAGTCTAATTACAAGTTATGAGCCATCAAAGAAAACTTGCAGCGTGATTTCTCGACTTTGTCGGAGGCTATAACTCGGTGACCGTTGCTCGGCGAGGCAAAATACTGGCACAGCCGTCTTCAGGGCCTACGACTACCCTATAGACCTAATCTTAGACATGTTTTTAATATAAGGGCGTAAGGCACTGGTCGATCTGTCCTGGAACGCCCCACTTCTAGAAACCAGGCCATCACAGGCAAGGTTTCTTCTACATCGACATCTTATAGAAGGGAACTGTTTTTGGCTTTTGTCTTGTATCGCTTAATTTATATTTTAATTTGTCCTTCATATATCATATTATTACACAATTACACATATAGAGCATACTTTTAATGATGGTTTTACATAACATGCCGAATGCAACCATCTTCTGATCGCCGCACCGTGTGGTTGCAGAGTGCGCTGGCGATCAACCGGAACCACACGCAGGGCAAAACCGCACTTGGAGCCAGAACCGCACTCTGGGCCAAGAGGCCGTGTACGAGTGTCCTGAGGGACTCCTGACCGCCAACGGCACCGCCACGCAGATTGTCACCTGCACTGAGACCGGCTGGACCGGGACAGTGCTGCCCTGCGACCGTGAGTCGAGGTGGTGAGCTGTCCTGTGACCGTGAGTCGGGCTGGTCAGCTGCCCTGTGACCGTGAGTCGGGGTGGTCACCTGTCTTATGACCGTGAGTCGGGGTGGTCAGCTGTCCTGTGACCGTGAGTCGGGGTGGTCAGCTGTCTTATGACCGTGAGTCGGGGTGATCAGCTGTCTTGTGACCATGAGTCGGGGTGGTCAGCTGTCCTGTGACCGTGAGTCGGGGTGGTGAGCTGCCCTGCGACAGTGAGTCGGGGTGGTCAGCTGTCTTGTGACCGTAAGTCGGGGTGGTGAGCTGTCTTGTGACCGTGAGTCGGGGTGGTCAGCTGTCTTGTGACCGTGAGTCGGGGTGGTCAGCTGTCCTGTGACCGTGAGTCTGGGTGATCAGCTGTCTTGTGACCGTGAGTCGGGAGGGTCAGCTGCCCTGTGACCATGAGTCGGGGTGATCAGTTGCCTTGTGACCGTGAGTTGGGGTGGTAAGCTGTCCTGTGACCGTGAGTCGGGGTGGTGAGCTGCCCTGCGACAGTGAGTCGGGGTGGTCAGCTGTCTTGTGACCGTAAGTCGGGGTGGTGAGCTGTCTTGTGACCGTGAGTCGGGGTGGTCAGCTGCCCTGTGACCGTGAGTCGGGGTGGTCAGCTGTCTCGTGACCGTGAGTCGGGGTGGTCAGCTGTCTTGTGACCATGAGTTGGGGTGGTGAACTGTCTTGTGACCGTGAGTCGGAAGGGTCAGCTGCCCTGTGACCGTGAGTCGGGGTGGTGAGCTGCCCTGTGACCATGAGTCAGGGTGGTCAGCTGTCTTGTGACCGTGAGTTGGGGTGATCAGCTGTCTTGTGACCATGAGGCGGGGTGATCAGCTGTCTTGTGACCGTGAGTCGGGGTGATCAGCTGTCTTGTGACCGTGAGTCGGGGTGGTGAGCTGCCCTGTGACCATGAGTCAGGGTGGTCAGCTGTCTTGTGACCGTGAGTCGGGGTGGTCAGCTGTCTTGTGACCGTGAGTCGGGGTGGTGAGCTGTCTTGTGACCGTGAGTCGGGGTGGTCAGCTGTCTTGTGACCGTGAGTCGGGGTGGTGAGCTGCCCTGTGACCGTGAGTCGGGGTGATCAGCTGTCTTGTGACCGTGAGTCGGGGTGGTCAGCTGTCTTGTGACCGTGAGTCGGGGTGGTCAGCTGTCTTGTGACCGTGAGTCGGGGTGATTAGCTGTCTTGTGACCGTGAGTCGGGGTGGTGAGCTGTCTTGCGACCGTGAGTCGGGGTGGTCAGCTACCCTGTGACCGTGAGTCGAGGTGGTGAGCTGCCCTGCGACAGTGAGTCGGGGTGGTCAGCTGTCTTGTGACCGTAAGTTGGGGTGGTGAGCTGTCCTGTGACCGTGAGTCGGGGTGATCAGCTGCCCTGTGACCATGAGTCGGGGTGATCAGCTGTCTTGTGACCGTGAGTCGGGGTGATCAGCTGTCTTGTGACCGTGAGTCGGGGTGATCAGCTGTCTTGTGACCGCGAGTCGGGATGGTGAGCTGCCCTGCGACAGTAGTCGGGGTGATCAGCTGTCTTGTGACCATGAGTTGGGGTGGTGAACTGTCTTGTGACCGTGAGTCGGGGTGGTGAGCTGCCCTGTGACCATGAGTCGGGGTGATCAGCTGTCTTGTGACCGTGAGTCGGGGTGGTCAGCTGTCTTGTGACCGTGAGTCGGAGGGTCAGCTCCCTGTGACCTTGAGTCGGGGTGATCAGTTGTCTTGTGACCGTGAGTTGGGGTGGTAAGCTGTCCTGTGACCGTGAGTCGGGGTGATCAGCTTTCTTGTGACCGTGAGTCGGGGTGGTCAGCTGTCCTGTGACCGTGAGTCTGGGTGATCAGCTGTCTTGTGACCGTGAGTCGGGAGGGTCAGCTGCCCTGTGACCGTGAGCCGGGGTGATCAGCTGTCTTGTGACCGTGACTCGGGGTGATCAGCTGTCTTGTGACTGTGAGCCGGGGTGATCAGCTGCCCTGTGACCGTGAGTCGGGGTGGTCAGCTGTCTTGTGACCGTGAGTCGGGGTGATCAGCTGTCTAATGACCGTGAGTCGGGGTGGTGAGCTGTCTTGTGACCGTGAGTCGGGGTGGTGAGCTGTCCTGTGACCTGAGTCGGGGTGGTGAGCTGTCTTGTGACCGTGAGTCGGGGTGGTCAGCTGTCCTGTGACCGTGAGTCGGGGTGATCAGCTGTCTTGTGACCGTGAGTCGGGGTGGTGAGATGTCCTGTGACCGTGAGTCGGGGTGGTGAGCTGTCCTGTGACCGTGAGTCGGGGTGATCAGCTGTCTTGTGACCATGAGTCGGGGTGATCAGCTGTCTTGTGACCGTGAGTCGGGGTGATCAGCTGTCTTGTGACCGTGAGTCGGAAGGGTCAGCTGCCCTGTGACCATGAGTCGGGGTGATGAGCTGCCCTGTGACCGTGAGTCGGGGTGATCAGCTGTCTTGTGACCGTGAGTCGGGGTGGTCAGCTGCCCTGTGACCGTGAGTCGGGGTGGTCAGCTGTCTTGTGACCGTGAGTCGGGGTGATCAGCTGTCTTGTGACCGTGAGTCGGGGTGGTGAGCTGTCTTGTGACCGTGAGTCGGGGTGGTCAGCTGTCTTGTGACCGTGAGTCGGGGTGGTGAACTGCCCTGTGACCGTGAGTCGGGGTGATCAGCTGTCTTGTGACCGTGAGTCGGGGTGGTCAGCTGTCTTGTGACCGTGAGTCGGGGTGGTCAGCTGTCTTGTGACCGTGAGTCGGGGTGATTAGCTGTCTTGTGACCGTGAGTCGGTGTGGTCAGCTGTCTTGTGACCGTGAGTCGGGGTGGTCAGCTGTCTTGTGACCGTGAGTCGGGGTGGTTAGCTGTCTTGTGACCGTGAGTCGGGGTGGTCAGCTGTCTTGTGACCGTGAGTCGGGGTAGTCAGTTGTCTTGTGACCGTGAGTCGGGGTGATCAGCTGTCTTGTGACCGTGAGTCGGGGTGGTCAGCTGTCCTGTGACCGTGAGTAGGGGTGGTCAGCTATCTCGTGACCATGAGTCGGGGTGGTGAGCTGTCTCGTGACCGTGAGTCGGAGTGGTGAGCTGTTTTGTGACCGTGAGTCGGGGTGATCAGCTGTCTTGTGACCGTGAGTCGGGTGATCAGCTGTCTTGTGACCGTGAGTCGGGGTGATCAGCTGCCCTGTGACCATGAGTCGGGGTGGTCAGCTGTCTTGTGACCGTGAGTCGGGAGGGTCAGCTGCCCTGTGACCGTTAGTCGCGGTGGTCAGCTGTCTTGTGACCGTGAGTCGGGGTGGTGAGCTGTCTTGTGACCGTGAGTCGGGCTGGTGAGCTGCCCTGTGACCGTGAGTCGGGGTGGTGAGCTGTCTTGTGACCGTGAGTCGGGGTGGTGAGCTGTCTTGTGACCGTGAGTCGGGGTGATCAGCTGTCTTGTGACCGTGAGTCGGAAGGGTCAGCTGCCCTGTGACCATGAGTCGGGGTGATCAGCTGTCTTGTGACCGTGAGTCAAGGTGATCAGCTGTCTAATGACCGTGAGTCGGGGTGGTCAGCTGTCTTGTGACCGTGAGTCGGGGTGGTCAGCTGTCTTGTGACCGTGAGTCGGGGTGGTCAGCTGTCCTGTGACCCTGAGTCGGGGTGGTCAGCTGCCCTGTGACCGTGAGTCGGGATGATCGGCTGTCTTGTGACCGTGAGTCGGGGTGGTCAGCTGTCTTGTGACCGTGAGTCGGAGTGATCAGCTATCTTGTGACCGTGAGTCCGGATGGTCAACTGCCCTGTGACCATGAGTCGGGGTGGTCAGCGGCCCTGTGACCGTGAATCGGGGTGATCAGCTGTCTTGTGACCGTGAGTCGGGGTGGTCAGCTGTCTTGTGACCGTTAGTCGGGGTGGTCAGCTGTCTTGTGACCGTGAGTCGGGGTGATCAGCTGTCTTGTGACCGTGAGTCGGGGTGGTCAGCTGTCTTGTGACCGTGAGTCGGGGTGGTCAGCTGTCCTGTGACCGTGAGTCGGGGTGGTCAGCTGCCCTGTGACCGTGAGTCGGGGTGATCAGCTGTCTTGTGACCGTGAGTCGTGGTCAGCTCAATTATGTAAGTTCACGATTATTATTAATTTGTCATTCAAGCAAGATGGTAAAATCGACCGTCACTAGCCGCTTCTGACATAGTAGAGCTCAGTCCCCTCCGCTGTAACCGCCTCTGAAGCTCTGTATTTGACCTGACCTGACCTGACCTGACCTGCCATGACCTGCCCTGAGCTGCCCTGCCCTGACCTGCCCTGCCCTGACCTGACCTGACCTGACCTGCCCTGACCTGCCCTGCCCTGCCCTGCCCTGCCCTGCCCTGCCCTGCCCTGCCCTGCCCTGCCCTGCCCTGCCCTGCCCTGCCCTGCCCTGCCCTGCCCTGCCCTGCCCTGCCCTGCCCTGCCCTGCCCTGCCCTGCCCTGGCCTGGCCTGGCCTGGCCTGGCCTGGCCTGGCCTGCCCTGACCTGACCTGACCTGACCTGACCTGGCCTGGCCTGGCCTGGCCTGGCCTGACCCGCCCTGACCTGACCTGACCTGACCTGACCTGACCTGACCTGACCTGACCTGACCTGACCTGACCTGACCTGGCATGTGCATCCACAGACTGCACGGCGCCGCCGGACCCTGCCGATGCCAGCCAGGTGCGCCACTGGACGTCCAACAGCAACGTGGTGCCGCTGAACACCACGGTGCGGTACAGCTGCTCTGAAGGACTGGTGCTGCCGGAAACCAACGCCACCGAGCAGACCCTCCGCTGCGACGCGGCCGTCCCCGGCTGGAGCGCTACCGTACAACCCTGCGGTGAGAGATGCTCCGAGTACCGGGAAAATCCTCAGACTCGGCTGTGCGAAGCATAGGGCAAACCCCGAGGCCGAGTAGCGAGTGATGTGAGAGAGCATGTGAGAAGCCGAGTAGCGAGAAAATCCGGAGATCCAAGTAAGACGCCGAACACTAGGCAAATCCTGAGACTCAGGTTTCACTCTGAAAACAGGGTGAATTCTGATACTCAGGTTTCCCTCTGAAACAGGGTGAATTATGTGACTCAGGTTTCCCTCTGAAAACAGGGTGAATTATGTGACTCAGGTGAGACGCAGTGTACAGCCACGTTACATCTAGTCACGCCAGCGAACCGATCCGAGTCCGGCAGGCGTCGCTTAAAATACTCGGTGGGCGCCGAGTACAGCGCCTTGCCCTCAACAATCAGATGCCTACCAACGACACGTTTAAAAAATAAGCTGAGGCAACACCTGCTGATGAAACAGCGGAACGGGTTCGGCTAGTTGTGACGAAGCGTGTGTGTGTGTGCGTGCGTGCGTGCGTGCGTGCGTGCGTGCGTGCGTGCGTGCGTGCGTGCGTGCGTGTGCGTGTGCGTGTGCGTGTGCGCGTGCGCGTGCGTGCGTGCGTGCGTGCGTGCGTGCGTGCGTGCGTGCGTGTGCGTGTGCGTGTGCGTGTGCGTGTGCGTGTGCGTGTGCGTGTGCGTGTGCGTGTGCGTGTGCGTGTGCGTGTGCGTGTGCGTGTGCGTGTGCGTGTGCGTGTGCGTGCGCGTGCGCGTGCGCGTGCGCGTGCGCGTGCGCGTGCGCGTGCGCGTGCGCGTGCGCGTGCGCGTGCGCGTGCGCGTGCGCGTGCGCGTGCGTGTGCGTGTGTGTGTGTGTGTGTGTGAGCTGCGTATGTGTGACGACCACCATGACCATATGTTGTATCATATCGACATGGGGAACAGAATAGCCACAGCACAATGTGGATGTGCCTCATGATGTAAAATCCAATGCAATACAATGCCGGGTTAAACCGGCCATTTTGATCTGGTATTAGCCGCTCTCGCATCCCTCACTGCTCGGTGTTATGTAGGGCCAACGTAACAGTGTAATTTGGCAATATCTGGTTTCGAGCGAGCGTGAAGCGCTCGCTCGTCCTTCCGTGGAATATGGAAACATGATTATGAGCGGCCCGGCCCGGCCCGTGGCGACGCTTTTGAGAAGCTCATATCTCTGCAACCGCACGTCCGATTGACAAGCGGACTTATTTTCTGAGCAGCCCCATCTAACCTACCTTGTTTGAGACCAGTGCCGACTCATGTGGGTGACTATCATTGTGCGTGGCGCGTGCCGCGTGAGGAGTGTTGAAAAGTATTTTCTCGCAATAACTCCGCAACGGCTGGGCATATTAGCCGTTTTCACGATGGTTATTTTATTGCATTGGTACCATCCGTAAAGTACCACATTCCTAAAGTACCTAATCTAGTTTATTATGTTCAAATTTCGTGTGTGGTTATGGACCCCTCAAGCGCCACTTTCACACAACTCGGGGGTGAGGTGACTGCACGTGTGCACGTGCACATCCCTATTCTATATCTCAGGAACAGCTGAGCCGATTGTGTTCAAACTTGGTGTGTGGTTAGACCTCTCATCCGCCACCTTTCCACAAATCAGGGGTGGGGTGGCTTTGCACGTGTGCACGTGCACACCCCTATTCTGTATCTCTGGAACAGCTGAGCCGATTGTGTTCAAATTCGGTGTGTGGTTATGGAACTCTCAGCCCCCACTTTCCCACAAGTCAAAGGTGGGTGCCTCTGTGCGTGCGCACCCTTCTTTGTATCTCAGAAACTACTTGCCCGATCGAGTTGAAATTCCCTATACATTTCCTTCGCGCTCGCTCGTTCATCGCCAACTACGGCGCCTTCCTGGTAAGGTAGCACAAACGAGGATTATCATGCAACTGAGAGACCGTTTCTATTCAGCACGTGTTACACAGATTTTACCGATAAATGCATGTGTTTAGGGATCGTAATGCTGAAGCCAATGGGGAAAACACCGGAAATGATAATAGACTTTACAGGATCCAATAACACTTGTGTTATTGGATCATACCATATTTGGTCATGCATTATTGGATTATTGGATCGGGCGAATAGTTACACGATAAAATATGCAATGGACTCGCGCCTGAAATATTTCTTATTGAACTGGCCTTCGACTCGTCCTATAACAATGTTTTTCTTCAGGCACTCGTCCATTAAAGTATATTATCGTCCCGTCAACTTTTCAGCTTTCCAGCTTTTCCATTCCCATTTCTCGTGGATCCGATTACGATTAGGATTTTGCCTTGTTGCGGACGCTGAATTTGCTGCTTGTCTGACATCATTTGGTGTCTTACAGCGGCGTGTTTGGGCGACCCTGCGATGCCAGACAACAGCACGGGCGCCATGAACGTCTCCTGGGACGGCAGCCGTCAGCCCGGGGCCCAGGTGAACTATACGTGTCAGGATACCAGTCAGCAGCAGATGGTGCGCTGTGTTGACTTCCGCTGGACACCGGAAACACTCAGCGACTGCGGTAAGGATACCCGGGGGTCATCAGGGGTCACCAGAGGTCACCAGGGGTCGCCAGGGATCACCAGGGGTCGGCAGGTGTCACCAGGGATCACCAAGGGTCACCAGGAGTCACCAGGGGTCACCAGGGGTCACTAGAGGCCACCAGGGGTCACCAGAGGTCACCAGGGGTCACCAGAGGTCACCAGAGATCACCAGGGGTCACCAGGGGTCACCAGGGGTCACCAGGGGTTGCCAGGGGTCGCCAGGGGTCACCAGGGGTCATCAGGGGTCGCCTGGGGTCACCAGGGGTCGACTGGGGTCACCAGGGGTCACCGGGGGGCACCAGGGTCATCAGGGGTTATCAGGGGTCATCAGGGTCACCAGGGTCACCAGGGGTCACCAGGGGTCATCAGGGTCACCAGGGGTCACCAGAGGTCACCAGGGGTCACCAGGGGTCACCAGGGGTCACCAGGGGTCACCAGGGGTCACCAGGGGCAGTTCCTAGAATCACTGGTTAAACAAAAAGTTCAGTATGGTATGTTTGTGCCTGCTCAAGTAATGCTCAACAGTAAATAAATGTTTGTAAACGTAAATACAATGTACACACGTGGCTTGTTTGCTGAAAAATATTACACAAAGCACGAGAAGTATGCTGCTTAAAATCGAAGTATGGCGTATGATCAGTAATGTGCAGCTTTAAATCTAGACAGCCATGGTATGCAATTGTCTCCGTACGAGTAAAATGGTTTGTTAGAAACATATTCAACTGTACTCGACTAATGTGAATCTGAAACCTCAGCTCACATGTACTCCCACCTTCTAACCTCCATCGAAACCTTATCCTGGTATGCGTGTCGGTATGTTGAGTGCTGGTACACATGACTGAGTGAATGAGTGCATCTGGAATGCGTTTAATAATAATATGTGTAGTGTATGGTGTCGACATTCAGAATTATGCGTATTTGTTCGTTATATGTGCGTTAGGGGTGTGGGGGGGGGGCATGTACTTATTACCAGCAATGTTAACTGATTGGGTAATTGGTATGCTCTGTGATGGTATAACGAGTAACGACTCCTTTTTCAGAGCTGCACGTTATGACAAACTTCCCAGGTGACAAACTTCCTGTGATTGTATCGCTTTATGATTACTTGTATCGCTTTATGATTACATTACCGACAAAATGCCTTATGCTGTAGCTCTTCATGCTACTAATTTTGATAAGCGCTGTGTAAAATATACGTTCTCGCCTCGTGATGCATCACGAAATCAATAATTGCTTAACACGCGCAGTGGAGAGGGGTATGCCACTAACACGCAGTGGAGAGGGGGGGGGGGACACTTTAGTGCACCCCCCTAAGATCTCCAAAATTTTGAGCGCTAGAATGATGAAACTAACAAGGTACGTAGGTGCTATGATTATCTACATTTTGTTTAAAAAAATGACCTTCAGTCAATATCTTCAAGGTCAAACGAGGTCACGAAGGTCAAATCTGGCCAAATGTCACAATTTTGTAATTTGACCTCTGTGACGTCACAGGTCACCAGAAATGTGTCCAAAATTGGTTTCGGGGGTGACAATTGACATTGTCTACCGAATGGCGCTTGAATCATCCCGATCCGAATGCTGGTACCGAAGATACCGATTTGCCGACCGCGATTCTGGCCGCCATCTTGGAATACAAATCCATATAACTCAAAAATGTATCGACCGATTGTGATTTTTTGGCGTCAAACGATCTGCTATTGAGTTGGCGTTAATGTCACGCAACAAACACCGCCCTGCTTTGCTTCGTTGTCGAAATATTCACGAAAACATGTGGGGGGCACAAAAGTGCCCCCACCCTCCACTGCGCGTGTTAATGAATTAACAATGTTTTACCCGGAACAAAAACGTGATCGCCATGCTTTGCCAGCCTAACCAGGTAACCAGTCCTGATTTTGCCTGCGTCAACAGACTGATTTCAACATACGTTTCAATCGCGAATGTATGACTGCACAATCATGATGGCGATGAATTTTAACTGGTATTTTTATGTTTCAGTGCATCTGAATTCTGAACATCACATCTGGGACATTACATGACAGATCGACCAAGCCATAACACCCTACATCTCATATTTCGATAAAACTACGTGTCGGAGGCGATCTGGCCCGTATATTCACGCTGTGAAATTTTCAGCTTCGTTCGTCGAATGGTTTTCGAGTTTCAGCTTCCGGCAACTTTGTAATGTTATGCAAAACTCTAATTTTCAAAGGACAATATCTCCCATCTAAATCCTTACGAGTCATATAAACCTATATATCATCAAAATTGTCTGAAACCATAGATTAATATGATATAACCCCTGTTTGAAAATGCGGAATTGTGATGTTACATATTTTCATAATTCTAATGATTTATATTGGAGATATCGACCGCTTAAAATTAGAGCTTTGCGCGATATCGAAAAGATGTATGAGGCTATAACTCAAAAACCATTCGACGGATGAAGCTGACAAATTCACAGCGTGAATCTACGGCCCAGATAAGCCCCGACACGTAGTTTCGTCGAAATATGCGAAGTAGAATGATATGGCTTGTGTTGGCACCGCGCCGGCGATATCTTATTCCGAATTTATTTCGGTCTGATATCCTGCTCGTTTTGTTCCCTTTTTCGTTAGCTTTCGTCTATATCCTTTGATTTCCTTTCATTTTCCGTGCGCCTTTCTGGTAAAATAATGGTGGTGGGGTCACAAAACCGCTCGAGTTGGGCTCATTCTGACAGCTGACCCGGGTCCGGGCTCATTCTTCCCCGGGCTCATTCTGACAGCTGACCTTAGTTGCGACCCGGGTCAAGAGATGTTCCTAGCGTGACCCGAGTGATGACCGTAACAATAGTTCCGCTCAATATGTCTTGAATTTGTATAAGTAAATGCCGAAAATGTACGCGATATAACGAATGATCTGTTTCGTTGTTATAAAATATAAATGATTACGCTTAATTTGTTAATCCCACTGCCCCCGCGGATTAATTTGTTAAACCCACTGCCGCCATTGTTGCGATGCTCGTGGGCGTATGAAAGGTCACGCCGGCCAGTGACCGTGGCTCCCACCCATTTAACGCTCGTCTGTGGAACGTGAATGTGTGGGGGCGGACCCGATGCAGCAATGGTATAATCGACTGACGGTTTAAGTGAGGCTGGTTCGCTAAGTGCCTCCGGACGCCAGAGCCGCAATAGGAAGCCCAGGAAGCATAACTTGCCGGTACGTTGTGATATTTTATTACGGTGATTTAACGTTCTCTTATAGCGTTGCGGTCGAACGAAACATTGTGTCGCGCTGATCTTTGTAGAAGCCGATGAATGTGTCTGCGCTCGTTTATATCGATGCAATGTTGATGCTGCCAGCTTGGCTTGAGAAAGGAGCATTACATTTGTGTTATGTCTCGCTCTTCGTTATCTGACTTCATATGTCTTGTTCTGATTTCGTATGTTCTGTTCTGATTTCGTATGTCCTGTTCTGATTTCGTATGTTCTGTTCTGATTTCGTATGTTCTGTTCTGATTTCGTATGTTCTGTTCTGATTTCGTATGTTCTGTTTATTCATGTACCGTTATGTTCCCCAGTAACTACCACCGGGCCAACAACTGTGACTCGCCAACTCGGAGTGCAAATACACGTGGTCCGTTAAGGCTGGGCTATACTCTCTGCTCTCTGGGATGGCGCGACTCTGACTGGGATGGCGCGGCTACGGCTAGGTCGATCTGACGTGGACTTCACCGGATGACCTCAGGTCACGTGACATTGGGGTCACAGAGCGACTGCAGTGTTCATGTTATATACCAGTGGAATCAGGACGACGAGATGAGCATAATGCGTTGAATTGGGCTCTTGAGCACAATTACGTGCAAAGTAACCTAAGACAATTACCATGATTGTGACCATGATTGTACCATGACCATGAAAATACAAAACTATAAATAAAATATTTAGAGAAAACCCCTATCTCCAATTGTTTTACCATCGAAGGCGTGTGTATCGAAATCGGTTCTGGCATGGACAAAAAAAACGAATTTTAAAAGCCCGCACAAAATCCCGTGATTTTACCTCAGATCACGTGTTGAAATTCCAAAACTTTTGCATTTTCAACAAATGATTATGGCATATTAATATATGGTTCATGATGATTTTGATGATATATAGGTTTGTACGGCCCGCATGATTTAGATGGGAGATATTGCCCGCTGAAAATTAAGAGTTTTGCACTATATTGCAAAGTTGTCCGAGGCTGTAACTCCACAACTATTCGAATGACTAGGCTGAAAATTTCAGCCTGAATATATTGCCCAGATAACCCCCAAAACATAGTTTTATTGAAATAATATATGGTGTTATTTCGATATTTTTGGGGTCGATCTGTCCTGGAATGCCCCATGATCTCCAAAGTATTTCAGGGTGTAATACACTGTTGATGATACGTAGCATGTGTTTTCGCTGTGTTGGTTGACTGGCACAGCCTCGGGATGACAGACAGCAAACTTAAATCATTGAATGCATATTTATTCGTCTCTTCGTCGGATTCTGATATTAATTAGCGAGTATCACGCCAGTCATACCAGGCTGCTGTTTTTTCGGCTGTTATCACACACAGCTGCGATCGCAAACACACACACACACACAGCTCTATCAGCTTGGCGTATCCCTGTATTAGTTGTTTGATTCACAGAGCGGCACCGGCCCTGTCAGCACCAATGAGCGTCGACAGCAGTTTGAGCTCCGGTCGCGGCGCGTTGCGACAGGGGGCGGCGCGAGGCAGCAGACAACCGCTCACGTGAGGCCATGCCCCCCGCAGGCACACCAATAATAAAAGGCGGACAATGCAATCCATGGCAACTTTGTGACTATTCAGTGGCCAGCGAATCTGGACAATGCGGAAGATGGCCCAGTTGTCCACGCGACGCGTTAATTGTTTTGTCACGACGTAATATGCCATTTGATTGGTTGGTGTGGTCAATCGAATGAGCCCGACAGCGGATGAGTCAGCTTGTCCCAACACAAATGGTTACAATACTCTGTTCTTCCACGATATACATATACAGGGTGGGTCAAAGAAAAATACCTCGATATTTTTGTCTCGTGCTTTTAAATGCACGTGCTACATTTGTGATTTTTTTTCTTCACGAAGACTGCGAATGATATGACATGACGGATTATCACATTTTGTACATAGACATGTGGACAGACAAGCAAAACTCGCTTGGAGTTGAGACGTACTTTTTTACAGAATTTCGCTAAGAAAGTACCCAAATAAATCAAATTTCGACCGACGAAAACTCCCTCTTTCGTCCCTGAGAGCAGGTCTATCCAAAATCATATCATTGAGCTTCACAATTTCGGAACGGTGGAAAAACCGAACCTTCTGGGAGTGTTGGCGCCGCCAGGCTGGAGACAGACATCCAACGGGCAGGGCATGGCTGCCCGTCCAGCCATGCCCGCCTGTCTCTCAGACCCCGAAAATATCCACACGGTGTCACCCTCAGTCACTGCATATCAACGGGACGATTTAACGTACAAAAGTACAATGTACGTTTGAGTAGGTGATCTGTTTTTTGGATGTTATTGTTCACAGGAGCGCAATCAAGTTTCCGGTGGTCGGAAATGAGTTATTTTGTAATGCTGCCTGGTTTTGTAAATAGTTTTAGGGAAAAAGTACGTCTCAAAGCAAAAGATTTGTGCGTGTCGGTACAGATTTTTGGGTACAATTTTGTGATAATCCGTCGTGCCATATATTTTGCAATCGGTATGCAAAAATAGATAATAAATGAAGCACGTGCCTTTAAAAAGCACAGGACAAAAATATATAAGTACTTTTCCCTGGCCCACCCTGTAGTAGGATTGCTAAGACCTATACGACCGGATTGATGACTGCCAACGTAAAGGCAAATACCATTTATAGCAGTGCGTTTTCATATACGTGTAACGTTACAACTCATGGAAAAGCATCATAGCCAAAGCGAAATAGCATCGCAGGCCATTCAATAATTTAAGATTGCAAAGTAGTGTTGTCCTATTAAATTTGAATATGAAAATACACCTTTGATGCTGGGTTTGGGATGAAAATTCGTCAGGGAAAATAGTTTAATCCTTGCTAACCTCATGCTTACAAAGATATTGGATTTCGCTGTAGCCGTGAACAGCCAATATGAATATAGAAGTATCTATCGAGATAACTCTATGCGTAATAATGAGTTAGCGTCATGTGGACAATGGGCAACCAGATTAAATAGCAATCACACCCTTTTCATTTAACCCAACTGCAAGAAGTCCGACCAATCTGCAAAACTCGAGCCAAACTGCACAAGTCTGGCTTCAAAATTATGCATCGTCGGGCCCATTAAAGGGAATAGGTCACATTGAAAGTTGTCTTGAAATTCAACCATACGGTGCATCTTGAGCTCAAAACTACGAATATGACTTTGGTTTGGACAACTGATGGATATATGTGGAGAAAGAAGTAAGTTTCTCTTTGCATTTCACGATAAATCGTACGATAGCAGCTGGCGTTCTGGCTCCGCCCCGCTCCGCCTGGCCCCAAGTACAGTCTCTGACAATGGGCCGCCTCGCCGCCCGGGCGGCTGAGCGCATATTAACGAGGCGTCGTGATCAGGTACTACGTGCCAGAGAGTGTACCTGCCTCCGGCGGCGAGCGTTCATGTCCCGATCGTAACCCGGAACAGCGGACATGAAACCGGGCCCACTAGTCCTGTGTCGAAATTACTTAACGTAGGGAGGTAATTCTTTCACCATAACCCATTTTTAGATCTGCTCTACAAATCTGCTATCTCAGTCCAAAACCCCATGTTAAAGGTGAACTATTCCCTTTAACAACACCGCCTGTTTCGCAATAACTCCCCTGTCGCCATGCAACGAGCGAGTATAGCCCGGCCAACAAGCTCAACACTAAGAAGTAATGGTAAGTGGTAGCGTCCATTCATCTGTGAACAAATGTAGACTATTGAATAATTAACGACTTTCAAGACTACAAAAGCATTCATCAGCACGCATTATTGCCTGGCGTATATAAGGACGTAAGTGACGTAACACCACTAATAACTACCATTGCAGCTCTCTAATGTTTGTTTTGTTCTCTCTCTCTAAAAAGCGCTTCGTAGACGGTTTCAGTTATTGTGTTCTTATTCTAGTTAAAGATAGGTTATATATACTAATATCGCTCACACAAGTGTGACGCTATGTTGATGTAGAATGGAAAGGGATATACACGATAGATATACGATTTTCTAGGCTTAAGATGGTGACAAAATTTCGCTGGTTATATGTTAGCCTCATAAGAAGTGAAGAGGATGCGCGGTGATCAGTACAATGTAATACGTCCAACTAACAGCTAAATGCTTGTTGTAACTCTATTATCACATTATAAATGTAAATGTCTATTAAAGCTACTAATGTTCTAACCACATCATGGTAAGCCCCAATCTAGCCGTAAAAGAGTTCCTAAGACATTTTGTAAAGAAAATGTGAATCTCCTCCCACTGTTGAAGCGCAGCTAATCTCTAAAGCATGGGACCAAAATTATGCATGACTTCTGCTGTGGCCAGGGAGCTACCAACACCAGACGAGATTCGAGCAGCTTCTCGCATCTACACCGCCTGAGAAAATACGCATACGCAACAGTAGGCAATCGTTAAAATTACATAGCAGATGCCGAAAATGACAAATAACTACAAAACTAAGATGGACAGCACCCTTGGAGCGTCACGATGCTGCTGATCAGCTTGGAGGACTCTCATAAGCTACACTGTTTTGTTGACCCTGTACTGGCGATTCACATACAAGCGCACTGATGTCTAGACAGCCGGGTAAAGTCACATATTATCCGGGCCGTGGCGAGGCTGCGTCGTGCGGCCAACGCGGCCATATTTCTCATGGCGCATCTGTGTTCTGTAACGGACGGTATTGTGGAGCGCATTGACCACAATACCCACTGCCCACTGCCCACTGCCCACTGTCCACTGCCCACTGCCCACTGCCCACTGCCCACTGCCCACTGCCCACTGCCCACTGCCCACTGCCCACGCCCCACTGCCCACTGCCCACTGCCCACTGCCCACTGCCCACTGCCCACTGCCCACTGCCCACTGCCCACTGCCCACTGCCCACTGCCCACTGCCCACTGCCCACTGCCCACTGCCCACTGCCCACTGCCCACTGCCCACTGCCCACTGCCCACTGCCCACTGCCCACTGCCCACTGCCCACTGCCCACTGCCCACTGCCCACTGCCCACTGCCCACTGCCCACTGCCCACTGCCCACTGCCCACTGCCCACGCCCCACTGCCCACTGCCCACGCCCCACTGCCCACGCCCCACTGCACACGCCCCACTGCACACGCCCCACTGCCCACGCCCCACTGCCCACGGCCCACCCCCATCGACCATAGCTGGGCGCCAAAATACGGCACTTGTGGGACGCCAGCGGCAGTATGGACGAGATTGACGAGGAACCACTGACAGCTGACCACTCTGACCAACAGACCACTCTGACCGGCCGATCAGCTGACCGTTCTGGTCTGCCGGCCGGTCAGCTGATCGCTCTGGTCTGCCGGCCGGTCAGCTGACCACTCTGGTCTGCCGGCCGGTCAGCTGACCGCTCTGGTCTGCCGGCCGGTCAGCTGACCGTTCTGGTCTGCCGGCCGGTCAGCTGATCGCTCTGGTCTGCCGGCTGCTCGGTGGGCGACATAGAGCAGGGTAGCCGACTACCGCACGTGGCCGGAGGACGACCGAAGACGGGAGCGCGAGATGACTCCTGTCCGGTAGTCGACTGGTCCCGGCAGAGTCTCCTGCTTACTGCCGCGATGCCGCCGGCCCCAACTGTCGAACACCCAACGAAACGGGACGTCACCAAACCAATCAGGGCTGAAAACAGACGGCCCCAACTGCCGAACACCCAACGAAACGTAACGTCACCAAACCAATCAGGGCTGAAAACAGACGGCCCCAACTGCCGAACACCCAACGAAACGTGACGTCACCAAACCAATCAGGGCTGAGAACAGACGGCTCCAACTGCCGAACACCCAACGAAACGGGACGTCACAAAACCAATCAGGGCTGAAAACAGACGGCTCCAACTGCCGAACACCCAACGAAACGGGACGTCACCAAACCAATCAGGGCTGAAAACAGACGGCCCAACTGCCGAACACCCAACGAAACGTGACGTTACCAAACCAATCAGGGCTGAAAACAGACGGCCCCAACTGTCGAACACCCAACGAAACGGGACATCACCAAACCAATCAGGGCTGAAAACAGACGGCCCCAACTGCCGAACACCCAACGAAACGTGACGTCACCAAACCAATCAGGGCTGAAAACAGACGGCTCCAACTGCCGAACACCCAACGAAACGGGACGTCACCAAACCAATCAGGGCTGAAAACAGACGGCCCCAACTGCCGAACACCCAACGAAACGTGACGTCACCAAACCAATCAGGGATGAAAACAGACGGCCCCAACTTTCGAACACCCAACGAAACGTGACGTCACCAAACCAATCAGAGCTGAAAACAGACGGCTCCAACTGTCGAACACCCAACGAAACGTGACGTCACCAAACCAACCAGGGCTGAAAACAGACGGCTCCACCTGCCGGCATCCGACAGATATCAGATGTCAACCAGTGATCAGACGTGAGACATGTCAGCGAGATAGTGTGTGCGTGTGCGTGTGCGTGTGCGTGTGCGTGTGCGTGTGCGTGTGCGTGTGCGTGTGCGTGTGCGTGTGCGTGTGCGTGTGCGTGTGCGTGTGCGTGTGCGTGTGCGTGTGCGTGTGCGTGTGCGTGTGCGTGTGCGTGTGCGTGTGCGTGTGCGTGTGCGTGTGCGTGTGCGTGTGCGTGTGCGTGTGCGTGTGCGTGTGCGTGTGCGTGTGCGTGTGCGTGTGCGTGTGCGTGTGCGTGTGCGTGTGCGTGTGCGTGTGCGTGTGCGTGTGCGTGTGCGTGTGCGTGTGCGTGTGCGTGTGCCTGCGCCTGCGCCTGCGCCTGCGCCTGCGCCTGCGCCTGCGCCTGCGCCTGCGCCTGCGCCTGCGCGTGCGCGTGCGCGTGCGCGTGCGCGTGCGCGTGCGCGTGCGCGTGTGCGTGTGTGCGCGCGCGCGCGCGCGCGCGCGTGCGTGCGTGCGTGTGTGTGTGTGTGTGTGTGTGTGTGTGTGTGTGTGTGTGTGTGTGTGTGTGTGTGTGTGTGTGTGTGTGTGTGTGTGTGTGTGTGTGTGTGTGTGTGTGTGTGTGTGTGTGTGTGTGTGTGTGTGTGTGTGTGTGTGTGTGTGTGTGTGTGTGTGTGTGTGTGTGTGTGTGTGTGTGTGTGTGTGTGTGTGTGTGTGTGTGTGTGTGTGTGTGTGTGTGTGTGTGTGTGTGTGTGTGTGTGTGTGTGTGTGTGTGTGTGTGTGTGTGTGTGTGTGTGTGTGTGTGTGTGTGTGTGTGTGTGTGTGTGTGTGTGTGTGTGTGTGTGTGTGTGTGTGTGTGTGTGTGTGTGTGTGTGTGTGTGTGTGTGTGTGTGTGTGTGTGTGTGTGTGTGTGTGTGTGTGTGTGTGTGTGTGTGTGTGTGTGTGTGTGTGTGTGTGTGTGTGTGTGTGTGTGTGTGTGTGTGTGTGTGTGTGTGTGTGTGTGTGTGTGTGTGTGTGTGTGTGTGTGTGTGTGTGTGTGTGTGTGTGTGTGTGTGTGTGTGTGTGTGTGTGTGTGTGGGTGTTGGTGCAGTTTGCTGAGTCATGCAACGATGGCTATTCTATGCATATCGGACTCGGAATGTGCTTGGTGCTGTGGACATACAACAGGTACTGTTCTTTACACCAGTTAATCTCAAATAGGGGCTAATTAACTCATTCGAGGTAATGGAACCTTCGAGTGGGGATAATGGGGATTGAGCAGCTTCGCGAGAAATAGCAGATTCGTTTAATGATGGCGCACAATGCATAGTTGAATACATATACCCACATCTAGCACACTTTCTGTTTCTATATCACGCTATTGGAAAAGAGCATCAATACCAACTAATACTAAATGATGTTTTACGTGTTGTTATGCGATGGGAACCACTATACTTTAGACTAAGAGCAACAACGCACATGCCATTATCTACTTATATTCCTATCCCTAGATGGCACTAGTAGTTTACGCCTGAAGTTATGCTGTACCGCATGGTTTAAATCCAGGAACTGCGGTCTGCGCCATGGGGGAGTAGGGAGGGGGTAACGAGTCATTCTGGCCAGCAATGGGGGCAGCCTTACCCTTGAAGCTGATAACCACTTATTTACAGCAAGTGGCTGAATGTCTAAAGGTCGGAAGGCCGGAAAATATCAAATTAACGATTAAACTGAAGAGCATGAAGTGGAGACGGTTTTCGGGAGGAAAAGCTGAAGTCCGGGCTGGGAAAAAATTTGAAAAAGCGTTTAGACTGAATATAGTGGGCTAATTCCCTAAGTGTGCAATACACGTGCTTCCCAATTGTCCCGTAACAGCTCTCGTCCGAACTCAATCCATTATATCCATAACACATAGGCTCTTGACTTTTCTGACCTTATGATAGTGGCGATATAGCTGGCCCAGTTGCTGGGAAATAGCACCAGGAAGAATCCGCAGACAATGAGGATGATGCCCGCCAGCCGCATCTCCCGGAACTGGGCTTCGTACCAGGTGATGTCCACAGCTGAAATCAGACGTGTGGCGTTACATCACATCACACAGCCGCCATCACATCACACCGCATTTCCAGATACGCGATGTTACATCACATTGAGTCAGCAGCAGTGCTGCTGCCCAAATTGATTTTTGTCGTTGACCTGATACGAGTTGAGCTGGTTGTAATATTTATAGGAGAATGCTATTTCCATTGCAACTCCCATGGCAAATTCCACACGCTACGGCCAGGAAAGTAATGGTGCATATAGAATAGACATATCCCTACCTATCCCCTAAGGTTCCCCTATATAAGTCATGGTCTGGTCACCACCATACACTGGTGCAGGGCAGGTTTCCCGACGGCAAAAAACCGTAGGAGTTGGGTGTCATAAGCCTCCAATAACAACACTATCTATATCTACACAGTGGCTATACAACTGCATTGATTGCCGCTGCTCACCTGCACATAGAGGCACGGCCATGATGAGGCCAAGCGCAATAAACACTTCGTATGTCACTAGTCCCCCGAAATTGCTCAGCAGGTTACACACTGGAAAACAGATTATCAGATAGGATCACAATGTGATTATGTGTGGCACGTGATGAAACAGTCAAGCGAAATGGCATACGTGGGGAGATGGACGGCTTGTCTCTGTGTTAACACGCGCCCTGGAGGGGGGGGGGGGCGAAATCCGCCCACCCCTCCGGTTTTTCGAGGATAGCGCAAAAACGGAGGCACGCAGCGCCGCCGTTTTTTGTATACCTGTTTAGAAATGAACTTCCCGCATTATGTAAAATTCTTGGCCTCAGGTCATCTCAGGTCAGGTCACCAGACCAGGTCACGTGATGACCTACACTCCAAAACGTTTGCAGTAGTACCACAGCCACAGTTTTACGCCGATCGGTTTCAATATTGCAGGACTTCATAAGATCATAGATAGAAACAATTTGTTTATCTCGGATTTCTAATATGGTGACCTAAGGTCAGGTCAATTTTGTGACCGCCAACACAGTTTTATCAATAACTATCGACATAATGAAGATAGAGAAGAGAAAACGGTACCAATATGTTTGCCTCGTCGAGACACGTCTCCCAATATGCAACATGACCAACTTGGGTCACCACTTGACCTTGACCTGAGGTCAGATTTCTCAGTTGACCTAACCCGGTCACCATGAATATGATTCGAAGCGCCTTGACAAGACACACGCGATGGCGTAAACATTATTGCTTTATCTTTATTAGGTAATAGGTTATTTGGGGAAAACAGTTTTGAAAACAAAATCACCTTTTTGACATTCGATGACCTCTGGAGCCTAAACTATTTACCTGAGCTCAAATCTGAGGACACCTATGTCGATGGCATTTTTCAATGACTTTCGATTGCTTTTTCCGTTTGCTGCTAACTATCATAGTTCCTGAGATATTTGGGGGTGTTCGAACCGAAGTCTTGAAACTTGAAAATCTGACCCTTGATGACCTCTGGTGACCTCAATATTGACCTGAGAAAAAATGTTAACGAAATACTTTCGAAAGAGCTTGTCTCGAGCTATCTAACGTCGTTTCCTGCTTGTCGCTACGTTGCGTGGTTTTCGAGATCATAGGGGGGGGGCGAAATCCGCCCCCCCCCCCCCCCTCCAGGGCGTGTAATTATCAGAGGCCCTCCAGGGCGCGTGTTAATCCACTGACAACTGTGCGGCTGTGGTCTCTGTGTTAATCCACTGACAACTGTGCGGCTGTGGTCTCTGTGTTAATCTACTGACAACTGTGCGGCTGTAGTTTGTCTCTATGTTAATCCACTGACAACTGTGCGGCTGTGGTTTCTGTGTTAATCCACTGACAACTGTGCGGCTGTGGTCTCTGTTAATCCACTGACAACTGTGCGGATGTGGTCTCTGTGTTAATCTACTGACAACAGTGTGGCTGTAGTTTCCCTATGTGTTAATCCACTGACAACTGTGCGGCTGTAGTTTGTCTCTATGTTAATCCACTGACAACTGTGCGGCTGTGGTCTCTGTGTTAATCCACTGACAACTGTGCGGCTGTGGTCTCTGTGTTAATCTACTGACAACAGTGTGGCTGTAGTTTCCCTATGTGTTAATCCACTGACAACTGTGCGGCTGTAGTTTGTCTCTATGTTAATCCACTGACAACTGTGCGGCTGTGGTCTCTATGTTAATCCACTGACAACTGTGCGGCTGTTGTCTCTGTGTTAATCCACTGACAACTGTGCGGCTGTGGTTTGTATCTGTGTTAATCCACTGACAACTGTGCGGCTGTAGTTTCCCTATGTGTTAATCCACTGACAACTGTGCGGCTGTAGTTTGTCTCTATGTTAATCCACTGACAACTGTGCGGCTGTGGTCTCTGTGTTAATCGGCTGTGTTAATCCACTGACAACTGTGCGGGTCTCGTCGCCGCGCGGCGCTCGCCTCACTTGGCCACAGTTCGGCCGAGTATAAGCAGCTCAACCGTGCCGCACGGTCTGCGATTAGGCGTGACCCCTGTGATGACATTCGGCGACGTATTCACGAGGAGGGGCGCAGTGCGATGTGGAAGATTATACGGGCGGCCGTTGGGAGCGGGAGGGCCGATCGCAAACTGCCTGACGCTGCGCCTGACCAGCTGAACCGTTTTTTTGTCAACGTGGGCCAACGTGTGGCCAGTGAGGTGCGGGACTTGGGGGAGACCCGGACCTGCCCTGCAGACTGCCGCGTGTTGGTACCTGCGCGCTTACGCTGTCGCCCCTGACGTGTTTGAGCTGCGGGCGGTAGTACTTGGTATGAGCGGGTCAGCCGCCCGCGGTGAGGACGGCGTCTGTATCCGCATGGTCCGCATGTCTTTTGACGCGATTGGCACGGTGCTCCTGCATTTGGTCAATTCCAGCATATCTCTCTCTCTCGGATGTTCCTCAATCCTGGAAACACTCCCTTGTTTACCCAATCCATAAAGCCGGTGATCCTTCTAATCCATCCAACTTCCGGCCAATTTCTATAGTTCCAGTCATCTCCAAAATTGTAGAGCGGGCCGTCCATCAACAGCTCTACAATTACCTTTCCCAAAACCACCTCCTTTCCTCAACTCAGCACGGGTTTCGTCCTCGTCACTCGACGGAAACCGCCCTGATATCCATATCCGATCATATCCTTTCAGCTAACGATCGTGGAGAGCTGTCCCTCCTCTGCCTGCTGCATTTGAGAAAATGTTTTGATGTGATAGACCACGCTAAATTATTGACAAAATTGCAGCTTTACGGAATTGATATCACTTGGTTTTCTGCTTACCTTCGGAGTCACACTCAGAGCGTGAGCTTCACTGACGCTCTGGGCAACACAAAAATTTCAGCTCCGCTTCCCAACAGCATCGGGGTTTTCCAGGGTTCTTCCTTCGGCCCTCTACTCTACTGCGTCTTCGCCAAAGACATCAGCTTGTTCGCCGAGGACGCAGTAGTAGTACAGTATTCCGATGATACCCAAATTTTAATCAGTGGCAAGAAGTCAAAGCTCAATAACGTAGTGAGTAGGATGGAACGTGCGCTTGCTTCTCTAGACATCTGGTTTTGTGGAAACGGTTTAAAAGTCAACACTGAGAAAACTCAACTGATACTGTTGGGAAGCGCTCAAAATCTGCGCAATGCCCCGAACGTCACGGTGAAATTTCACGATTACATTCTCGTACCCATTTCGGAAGCTAAGAATCTCGGCACCACCTTCGATCGCACTTTGAACTGGGACGCCCATGTAACCTCCGTCACTAGACGCTGTTTCGGCATTCTCAGTGGTCTATCACGTCTTAGGAGCCGCCTGACATCGTCCGTCATCTCGGTGCTGGTCAACGCTCTGGTTCTCTCGCAGGTCCGATACTGCATCACCATATATGGTAGCGGTTCACGGAAGAACCTGTCTCGAATTCAAAAAATTATTAGCTATGGGGCAAAAGTGATTTTCGGCCGCAAAAAGTTTGAGCATGTATCGGACCTGCTTGAGAGGCTGGGTTGGCTCAGCGCGGAGAACCTGGTCTCGTACCGCACTTTGTGCCTGACACACAACGTGCGCCGTCTCGGCGAGCCTGAGGAGCTGGCCGCGGGTCTCGCCACCGTGGCTGAGATGTGCGAGGTGCGGGAAGTGTCGGGCAGGACCACTCGACAGGACCGCGACCTGTTTGTGCCCCGGTCGCGCACTGAGATGGGGAAGAGGCGATTCAGCTGTCGAGGTCCGAGACTATACAACTCGTTGTCCCCAGAACTGCTGGAGCTTCCCGTGCCGCTGTTTTCTCGCCGCCTAAGGCGACATCTGGCTGCTCAGTCTGCCGCGCCCGACGGACTCCAATTAGCCGCCTCCCGGCCCCGTCTGTGATGAGTGATGTGTGATGTGTGATATGTGATATGTGATGTGTGATGTGTGATGTGTGATGTGTAATATGTAATATGTGATATGTGATGTGTGATGTGTGATGTGTGATGTGTGATGTGTGATGTGTGATGTGTGATGTGTGATGTGTGATGTGTGCTGAGTGATATGTGATGGGTGGTGAGTGATGTGTGATGTGTGTGTGCGCGTGTGAGCATGTGTATGTGTGTCTGTATGTGTCATGTTTTCACTTTGACCTGTACGAATGTGTGAGTGACTGTGTTACACATCCACCTGACCATTCGACCCTCTTGTATCTTCTGACGAGAGGTGGTAACAGCCACACGCTTGTTGTGGATCTCCTTTATAAACGTCTGAGTCTGACAGCTGTGCGGCTATGGTTTGTCTTTGTAATCATCCACTGACAACTGTGCAGTTGTGGTGTGTCTCTGTGTTAATCCGCTGACAACTGTGCGACTGTGGTCTCTGTGTTAATCCACTGACAACTGTGCGGCTGTAGTTTGTCTCTATGTTAATCCACTGACAACTGTGCGGCTGTGGTCTCTGTGTTAATCCACTGACAACTGTGCGGCTGTGGTCTCTGTGTTAATCCACTGACAACTGTGCGGCTGTGGTTTGTAATGCACAACTAAGGAAAATTGAACGGAGTCCTCTTCCCTTGCCGTAGAACACTCACAAAGTCCCGTTTACCGCACCTTTGCACCATTGGCTCGGCTTTCTTGGGATTCTTGTTAATAACATATGGGCTCAAATTTGCATAGCAAAAGGCACACACACACAGACACAGACACAGACACGGACACAGACACAGACACAGACACAGACACGGACACGGACACGGACACGGACACGGACACGGACACGGACACGGACACAGACACAGACACGGACACGGACACGGACACGGACACGGACACGGACACAGACACAGACACGGACACAGACACAGACACAGACACAGACACGGACACAGACACAGACACAGACACAGACACAGACACAGACACAGACACAGACACGGACACGGACACGGACACAGACACAGACACAGACACGGACACAGACACAGACACAGACACAGACACAGACACAGACACAGACACAGACACGGACACACAGACACGGACACGGACACGGACACACAGACACAGACACAGACACGGAAACAGACACGGACACAGACACGGACACGGACACGGACACGGACACAGACACAGACACGGACACGGACACGGACACGGACACGGACACAGACACAGACACAGACACAGACACAGACACAGACACAGACACAGACACGGACACGGACACGGACACGGCCACGGCCACGGCCACGGCCACGGCCACGGCCACGGCCACGGCCACGGCCACGGCCACGGCCACGGCCACGGCCACGGCCACGGCCACGGCCACGGCCACAGACACGGACACAGACACAGACACAGACACAGACACAGACACAGACACAGACACAGACACAGACACAGACACAGACACAGACACAGACACAGACACAGACACAGACACAGACACAGACACAGACATAGACACAGACACAGACACCGGACACGGACACGGACACGGACACGGACACGGACACGGACACGGACACGGACACGGACACGGGCACGGACACGGACACGGACACGGACACGGGGACACACAGACACCGACACAGACACAGACACAGACACGGACACGGACACGGACACGGAGACACAGACACGGACACGGACACGGATACGGACACGGATACGGACACGGAGACACAGACACGGACACGGACACGGACACGGACACAGACACGGACACGGACACGGACACAGACACGGACACAGACACGGACACGGGGACACACAGACACAGACACAGACACGGACACGGGGACACACAGACACAGACACAGACACAGACACGGAGACACAGACACGGACACGGACACGGACACGGACACGGACACGGACACGGGGACATACAGACACAGACACGGACACGGCCACACGGGGACACACAGACACAGACACGGCCACACGGGGACACACAGACACAGACACAGACACAGACACGGACACGGACACAGACACGGACACAGACACAGACACAGACACAGACACAGACACGGACACGGACACAGACACGGACACAGACACAGACACAGACACAGACACAGACACAGACACAGACACAGACACAGACACAGACACAGACACAGACACAGACACAGACACAGACACAGACACAGACACAGACACAGACACAGACACAGACACAGACACAGACACAGACACAGACACAGACACAGACACAGACACAGACACAGACACAGACACAGACACAGACACAGACACAGACACAGACACAGACACAGACACAGACACAGACACAGACACAGACACAGACACAGACACAGACACAGACACAGACACAGACACAGACACAGACACAGACACAGACACAGACACAGACACAGACACAAGACACAGACACAGACACAGACACAGACACAGACACAGACACAGACACAGACACAGACACAGACACAGACACAGACACAGACACAGACACAGACACAGACACAGACACAGACACAGACACAGACACAGACACAGACACAGACACAGACACAGACACAGACACAGACACAGACACAGACACAGACACAGACACGGACACGGACACGGACACGGACACGGACACGGACACGGACACGGACACGGACACGGACACGGACACGGACACGGACACGGACACGGACACGGACACGGACACGGACACGGACACAGACACAGACACAGACACAGACACAGACACAGACACAGACACAGACACAGACACAGACACAGACACAGACACAGACACAGACACAGACACAGACACAGACACAGACACAGACACGGACACGGACACGGACACGGACACGGACACGGACACGGACACGGACACGGACACGGACACGGACAGACACGACACGGACACGGACACGGACACGGACACGACACGGACACGGACAGACACAGACACGGACACAGACACAGACACAGACACAGACACAGACACAGACACAGACACAGACACAGACACACAGACACAGACACAGACACAGACACAGACACAGACACAGACACAGACACGACACGGACACAGACACGGACACGACGACAGGACACGGACACGGACCACGGACACGGACACGGACACGGACACGGACACGGACACGGACACGGACACGGACACGGACACGGACACGGACACGGACACGGACACAGACACGGACACGGACACGGACACGGACACGGACACGGACACGACACGGACACAGACACGACACGGACACGGACACGGACACGGACACGGACACGGACACGGACACGGACACAGACACAGACACAGACACAGACACAGACACGGACACGGACACGGACACGGACACGGACACGGACACAGACACAGACGACACGGACACGGACACGGACACGACACGGACACGGACACGGACACGGACACGGACACGGACACGGACACGACACGGACACGGACACGGACACGGACACGGACACGGACACGGACACGGACACAGACACAGACACAGACACGGACACAGACACAGACACGACACAGACACAGACACAGACACAGGACACAGACACGGACACGACACGGACACAGACACAGACACAGACACAGACACAGACACAGACACAGACACAGACACAGACACAGACACAGACACAGACACAGACACAGGACACACGGACACGGACACGGACACGGACACGACACGGACACGGACACGGACACGGACACGGACACGGACACGGACACGGACACAGGACACGGACACGGACACGGACACGGACACGGACACGGACACGGACACGGACACGGACACGGACACGGACACGGACACGGACACGGACACGGACACGGACACGGACACGGACACGGACACGGACACGACACAGACACAGACACAGACACGGACACGGACACGGACACAGACACGGACACAGACACAGACACAGACACAGACACAGACACAGACACAGGACACGGACACGGACACGGACACGGACACGGACACGGACACGACACGGACACAGACACGGACACGGACACAGACACAGACACAGACACAGACACAGACACAGACACAGGACACAGACACAGACACAGACACAGACACAGACACAGACACAGACACAGACACAGACACAGACACAGAACACAGACACGGACACGGACACGGACACGGACACGGACACGACACGACACGGACACGGACACGGACACGGACACGGACACGGACACGGACACGGACACGGACACGGACACGGACACGGACACGACACGGACACAGACACTGACACACGGACACGGACACAGACACGACACGAGACACGGACACGACACGGACACGGACACGACACAACAGACACAGACACAGACACAGACACAGACACAGACACAGACACAGACACAGACACAGACACAGACAAGACACAGACACAGACACAGACACAGACACAGACACAGACACAGGACACAGGACACAGGACACGGACACGACACGGACACGGACACAGGACACGGACACGGACACGGACACGACAGACACGGACACGGACACGGACCGGACACGGACACGACGACACGGACACGGACACGGACACGGACACGGACACGGACACGACACGGACACGGACACGGACACGGACACGGACACGGACACGGACACGACACGACACGGACACGGACACGGACACGGACACGGACACGGACACGGACACGGACACGGACACGGACACGGACACGGACACGACGACACGACACGGACACGGACACGGACACGACCGGACACGGACACGGACACGGACACGGAACACGGACACGGACACGGACACGGACACGGACACGGACACGGACACGGGACACAGGACACAGGACACGACACAGGACACAGGACACGGACACAGGACACGGACACGGACACGGACACAGACACAGACACGACGACACAGGACACAGGACACAGACACAGGACACAGACACAGACACAGACACAGGACACAGACACAGACACAGACACAGACACAGACACAGACACAGACACAGACACGGACACGGACACGACACGGACACGGACACAGACACAGACACAGACACAGACACAGACACGACACGGACACGACACAGACACGAGACACAGACACGAGACACGACACGGACACGGACACGACCGGACACGGACACGGACACACGGACACGGACACGGACACGGACACGGACACGGACACGGACACGGACACGGACACGACACGGACACGGACACGGACACGGACACGGACACGGGACACGGACACGGACGGACACGGGACACGGACACGGACACGGACACGGACACGACGGACACGGACACGGACACGGACACGGACACGGACACGGACACGGACACGGACACGGACACGGACACGGACACGGACACGGACACGGACACGGGACACGGACACGGACACGGACACGGACACGGACACGGACACGGACACGGAACGACGGACACGGACACGGACACGGGACACGGACACGGACACGACACGGTCACGCACGGCTCGA
>JAXIVJ010009326.1:0-51471 GCA_036785665.1 Chirona hameri
CAACCAACAGTTGGCAATATTATCCTATCAGTGAAACCTATCAGATTTGATTTAATAATGTCATCACCACACCCTAATATTATGCCTGTATGCCATAAACGCATTTTGAAGAAAACTGTTTTTTATTTCAGACCGATAGTAAAGGCACAGGTATTCGGATATGACGTATTTTAAAGTTATGTGCCATGGGGCGATACCAGTATGCAGTTCCGCCAGAACAAGGAAATATAAGAATAATTCAGCAATTTGCCAATAGATGGCAGTAGCCTACGGGCAGCAAGTCAGCGAGCCCTACGGGCAGCGAGCCATGAGGAAAAAAACATCACAATTTTATTTATTTATGATTAGTATCAGGTGTGATGGATTGCCTGGCCAGTTATGTCCATGTCCGGGCAAGCCACTTTAATTGATAAAATATATGAACGTGCATCAAAACACGCAGACCAATGTCAAAACCTTACACGAATCACGATAGTCTTCAACAGATTTAGTCTTTGACCTGAACAACAATGTGACCCGCCACATAGGCAACTCAGTAAGTTTTAACAAATATTACCAGCAGGAAAAGGAAAACGCAAATTCCTTATGCAAAGAGTTTTCTACATATAGTAGCCACTTTCTCGCGTGCTCAAGACCAGGGCTGCGGAGTCGGAGTCGAAGTCGAAGTCCGAGACGGAGTCGGTCGGAGTCGGCAGTTTTGGCCGGAATCGGAGTCGGAGTCGCTAAAATCCTACCGACTCCGACTCCGGCCCGTAGTCGGAGTCGACGTTTTTGCAACTGGCGATTACTTTGGTTGGTAGAATAGTCGTTGGCCTATAGGGACAATAACTTTACATCCCTTTCGAAAGAAAATGAGTGGAAATCAATCTAGTGAAAAGTTTACTCAACTAGCGGTAGATTTGCCCCTGATGAAGATAGGATACTAATTTGTACGTTATCTGATGATGATTTGGGCTTTGGAAGCACCGACACTTATACTCACACGGCGCCGATTGTAACGTCATCGTGCTGGTTTCCTCAAGGAGATTCGAATCATACCATGGTGGTTACCTAAGTAAAAATCAAAATTTGACCTGAGGACAAGGTAATTTAAGATCATGTGGTGAACCAGGTATGTCGTGCTGGTCAATGTCGGACGCGTCTCGACGAGACATACACAGTGGTGCCGGTCTCACGTTCTTATCTGCATTTTATTCTGCCACCTGCAGGCGAACGTGACTGGGCTGGACGCGCGGCCGGCACGCCACGCCCGTGCTCTGGCGGCGTAGCATTGTTCTCCATACTGTTAAGAATATAAAGAAGGGAAACACATAGATGGCATTGCAGATATTGCTTAGCATGCGGTTGGAGAACGAATATAGGCCGGAGTCGGAGTCGGAGTCGATTTTTTTCAGGCCGGAGTCGGAGTCGGATTCGGAGTTGCTAACATTATGTCGACTCCGCAGCCCTGCTCAAGACATATCCTCCCAAAAACATATCTTGCCAAAGTACTAGCAACTTATGTTAACTACGGAGCTTGCAAGAGTATTAACTGCTGCATCACGTCTCGCATTTTTGACATGTCTCTAAAAAAACGGGTGACGTCCAATACTTGCTAACTGAACCATCTCGATACCCATTCAATCAGCTGATCCTCGCAGAACACCACGCAGCAGGGACATGTCGCAGCGATTACCTGGAACTCGTCGTCAAGACCACGTCTCAGCAAGCTCCCCTTATCTCCCGCCAGCACTGTCGTGATTGACACACGGAGTCTGCAGCCGAGCTCTGCTAACCCCCGGACAAAGAGCATTCTTTCGTTGGCCGTCTCGCTGCGGTGACTAGGAAACTCATGCACCGCTTGGCGTGGGAATAGTGTAGGAGCAAGCGCAGCTCCTTGTGGAAACCCGGCGCTCCCGCGTATTCGGCTGGGATGTGTCATTTGGCGCGCAGAATGGCGTTGAAGCGTGTGAAGGAGCGATCAGATAACAAGGATTGCGTGCAATGCCAATGTGATCGATTTTTAGGTCGTGTTTCTTGCACAGTTGCACAGTCGTCGAAGGCAAGGTTTTCATCATGTTACAGGATACAAGGCAATCGAGTGACCCAGCGACGTTTTACTCATAGGGACCGAGGTACCGAGGTACCAAGGCGTTGCATCCTGTGGGTATACTGTTTGACCTTGCACTGAAAGCCACCAGCCCCCCCCCCCCTCCCCAGCCGGCTGTTGCAATCGACCATATACCGCGAGGTTTCAGCAATCACCCGCTAAAAAAACGGCCAGTAACCGGTTCAAAATAGCATTAAAAAACGTTTGTAAAGTGCAAAATTGACAAGGACATGTTCCTTAGTATTTATGTACTTGTATCACATTAGTTTCACTCGGCCAAAAATACTTAGTCCGGAAATATGTTGGCTTTGTAGCTAGCAGTGTCTTTGGAAGGCGATATTTTCGTTAATGCCTTTTATTCAAGTTTCAATTTTATTTAACCCTCGGTATCAGCAAAATACCCGGTGCCATGAGGAACCAGAGATTGATAATCCAAATTATCAATGTTGTGGTAAGACATTTTGAGGGCTGCCGCATCTGTTTCACTCCGTCTCCAAAAATGTCTCGCATTGTATTTGTATACGCTTTTTGATGCCTTATTTTTCTGTCAGGCGTCACCGGACACACGTTAACCTTAATAGTGTCGGAAGGGGGGGGGGGGCTAAAACGACCCCCCCCCTGCTAAGGTTTTTCCGCTACTGTCCCCAAACGAGTAAAGATACGGCCATCAAACTTTTTGACTTTTCTACATATTCATCGGGCACATTTTTTTCTCTCTAAAAATTGTCAGCTCACAGGGGCGGCTCCAGGCATGTTTTTTATGGAGGGGCATGTTTTGCTTTTCAGCGTAAATCGGCTTTCAAAGGGAATCAGTTACCATTCTCGAACCGTTGTAGATACGAGCCGACGACTTTCACACATTTCTTTACTGTTTTTGTAAACATGTTGAATGTTTTTTTTACTGCGCATGAGCGCCTTCAGGGATGTATTTTCGGAGGCATTTTGGGTCACTGGTATTTCAACGAAATCTGAAAGATAAGAATTTTGAACGCAGTGAACCTTCTTAGCTCTTCTTTGCACACCTTGTGTGATTTTGATATATTTAGGTTGCCCACAGGCGAATCCAATAACTTTTTGGGGGGGCGTTACGGAACGAAGCGCTCATTGCCCCGGCCGGGCGGCCGCCGGGCCGGCCCGGGCGTTCCGCGGCCCATTGGGAATTTGGCTGAAAATATCACTAAATTGCTTCTGACAGTGACATAAAACATATCATAGTTGATCTTCACGCACATTCGGATACATTGAAGCATTGGCTACAAGATGAGCTATAGCATATCGTTCTGTCAGTTGTACTTAACGTGCCCAATTGCAGTAAAGATGCAGATGCACGGTAGTTTTAGCATTGTGTTTCTCCAGAATTCGAGCAGTTTTCAAACCTAATTGATTTCATCGGGATATTGGGCAGGAGTTTTCTTGATCTTCACGCAGATCCCTATGTAAAAATACATGTGGAATCAGATGGTGGCACTTGTTTTTGCGTGGTGCTGCAACTTAACGTGCCCAATTGCAACTCATTCAACCCTATTCCCTGCGGGCGGCCAGAATTACGTTAACCTGCGGGGGGCGGGGGGGGGGGGGGGGGGGGCAGCCAGAGATCTCGAGAACCGCTAAGTCGATTTTGATGGGACAAACACCATTCGATTTGTCATGAAAAGATGCCGCTTTTTGGACCTCTAATTTTTCATTTGCTCGCAAATGGGGGGCCAGGGGGCAAAAATACGAAAATTTTGGGTGTTTTTTGAAAGGTCATTGCGGTCATGTGGTATCACATATTGTCATGCAACAAACATTTTTGAGCTTGAAATGTACAGGTCTTCAATATATCAAAAGACATACAAAAATGTAAAATCATAGGCGTATTCAGCAGATGTAAATTAGGGGGATCTTCGGATAACAAATATGTGCTGTTCGTGCTTATTTGGGACGATATGAACGTCATATAGTGGACATTTTTTGCTGTAATTTGTTATATGTAATATATTGCGCATAAGCGGATCCAGGTAAGGAACGGGGGGGGGGGGGGAGCACCATCCACGTCACGTTTTTTTAGCAACTTGCTAATTTGAGGGTGGAGCAAACGCATGTTTTGAAGGTTCTTCTCTACGCCGCATAATCTTTTCACACACTTATGTTCATTTTAGATAGGATGAATGCACTGTTCAAGCAATGGCGCACTCAAAACGGCGTCTGGGGCAAAAAACCACCCGGGGGCAGAATCTGCCCTCCCCTCCGCAGGGAATAGGATTAAGCAAATTTAGAGTTACGAAATATTGAATTAGATGATTGATTCCACATCAGGTAATTTGAATCGGTTCCCTTTAAAGAACAACAGCTATTCACAAATATAACATACGTGATCGTCATATTCACAAATTGATTCTCAGAAATTGCAAGCTATAAATTGCATGATTAATTGATATCTGCCTGTGCACCGTATGAATCACATATCTGCAAAAGAGCAAGTTTGCAAGTGGCATGTATTACAAGTAGCGTTTCTGTGCGCACATAATCATCTGGCAACGGTACAATGCGCTCCAGAGAGCACTCATATATGACCATTGAACAATGTCGGGCAAACAATTGGCGAAGACTAAACAATGTACAGATGACACTCCTTCGGAGCCAAGCCACGAGTTGCTGCAGGTTTTTACGGTGCTTCTCTACCATGGTATTGGGTTTTGCGCCACTGCCGCTGCAGAACCTGACGCGCACCATCTGAGAAGTTTGAGCACCGCAAAAATCCTGCAGCAACCTCGTGGTTTAGCTTTTCGTCAGCCTGCTGCGAAAAAGCTGCCAATGTCCCCATCCGCTGAATGAGTTCTGGCACATGGACGCACATGATATGTATATAGGGGGTCACCATTTTGGCCTGAAAAACGGCCAAGAACTTTCGCAAGAAATCTTGGCCAGCCTCATCAACGATCGTCTTCTCAGCTGTGGTTCTCCACAGCTCGCGCAGAACCACGTACTGGGTCAAAAGTTCTTTTAGCTGGAGGCCAAGCTCTGGTGACTCAACACATTCCGTCAGCACATCAGTTGAAGTGAGAACCCGAATTATTTTGTCCCTGTCCACGGCTGACAGGTTTGAAGTTTCTAGTTTGTCTTTCTCGATTCTAAATTTACCTCGGGTTCTGACATTGTCATACACGACCGACACGAAACGTTCCCGCTTATCAGAGCTAATTTTCTCAAAAACGCATGAAAATAGCTTATCAGTGACACGAAGATGCATGTGCAAGGTATCAATTGCCACATGGTCCAGCGGGGACGGCTGGAAGGAGACTGGGACGCACAACACCTGGGTCTCGCATGTTGATACCCTGTCGACGCTTGTGGTTAGCGAGATGTCGACCTGTTTTAGGCGCGAGACAAAATACACAAGCGAAGTTAGAATTGGCGGCGTTGAAACCAAGAACAGTCAATAGAAATTTATAATCACCACCAAGGTAAAATTCGAAAAATTGAACCCGACCATCGATCAACACACCGTCACGCTCGATGTCCGCTATTTGTCTGTTGATATCTTGCACACGTGAGCTAATATTCTCATAGTTCTCTTTCATCTCGCCGATGCCGAACACGAGTGGCTTCTTCTTTTTGGGATCATCTTCGTCGATGAGAGTGACGCCAAAATTGGTGAACGACTTGTATTTGCCAGCGAGTGCTCCATCACCTGATGGTCAAAATCATTCCAAACGTTAATGTCAATGTACGTTGGTTGTTGGATTCATCGCTTGGAAATACATTACGTCAAAGCAGTGGTTTGTAGATGATGAGATATCGAGTCATTCATCGTTGGTTACACCACGGATAAAAACACCCCAAGTAGACCAACACGCCATTGTACTATGCTAATTTGTTCTGATATACATACAACATAAATCATAAAACGCTAAGTAAAACAAAAGGAGCCACAAAAGCGCTAAACAGATACCCATTCACCACATTCACGTGCTGATCAGTGCTGTAAAGAAAACATATGCAAGAGAACATTACAAATGATCGGCAGCTTACCTGATATTTTTACGCGAATCCGGTCGTTGGATGGAGATGGACGAAGCGCCTTCAAAGCTGATACCAGGTCCAGCCATGCGCCGTCTTTTGATGCCTCCACTGGAAATCTCGTATTCATCCTGGCGGCGGAAAAATCAAACGTATCATCGGCTATGCAGTGTAGAACTAAAGAATAAGCCAATGGCGGTAACGAAGTTTGTATTCTAGTTTGCACACGCTTATAAATCCATGGTAATGGTCAAAGGATCTTGAATAAAATTGACAACTCCCAGACAAAAAGCAAGCAGTGTTTAGAGCTTTAAAAAAATGCATTGCAACTGCACTAATTATCTAATAAAATATTACATATATCAATATCAACAACAAAACAATATTTTCAAAGCGGCGGTATCCATCATTTACACACACACACAATGAGTCACCACACCTTTCCACACTAATTATCCAGAGATTTTGGATCACGTTTTCTTCTTGCTTTGATATAACTCTCCTACTATTCTACTGCCTAACAAACACTCACTCTTTGCGCAGTTTGCTGATTGCGTAGCTGGATGGCGCATTCGGCGAGACATTGCATATCTTGCGCATGGTACGCAATGACACGTCGCACTCGTCCATTATACGGTTCGCCGCCAGGGGCGACATGCTGGCGGCCTCTGGGGCCGAGGTCACGGCCACATTGAGGCCGTAGTTGATGCCGTGGACGTTAGCTTCCGTCTGACGCGGCGAAGGTGCGCACCGCTATACTCTCCTTCGTGCTGGCGCTTTCGCCTCGATGCCGCCTCCAGCCGCTTCTGAAGTGAGTGCTTCGAGTTGGCCAGCGTTGAGAGTTGTTCGTCAAGTTCGCGTCTCTCCCTTTCCAGGCTCTGGATGCTGGCACGGAGTGAAGCTTCTTCTCCGGCTCGCTCCGCCTCCTGCCGTGACAGTTCTGCGCGAAGCGCCGCATTGTCTGCGCTCAGGTCATGTTTCACCTCCACAGGCCATGAAGCATAACTCTTTTTCCAAAGAGCTTTTAGTCTGTCCCTTGCCCGGCCACCTGCTTTGGACGTGTATCCACGTTTGATATTATATACAATGGAGGCAAATTGTGTTTTAAGCTCGTTGTCATAGACAACTTCCACTCCACACTTGCAAAGTTCTGATAAAAGTCTGTCCAGCACACGGTCTATGCAATATACATCCGCATAGGTATTATACAACCAAAACTTATTTACATGAAAAACGTTATTCTTGATTACATACACATCAGGTAATGGCCGTATGTTTCTGGTCTAGTCAACCACCACTTGAAGTGGTAGCTCTCTCTGTACTCCTCTCTTCCTCTGTACCGTGAGCACCACTTCCCAATGCTCGGGGGACATGACAGGCTTCACAGAAGCACCACTGCGCTCGTACTCTGTCCACCTTCTCATTTTTCTCACAGTCACTTGGACCTCGGACTTTTTCACATAGTTGAAGTCCTCTGCCTCGTTCAAAATTCTAACGTTCCAGCTGGCGGTGTAGTGCTGGCTGTAGCGCAAGATAGAGTCGGCAGACCGGTTTCGGAAGAATGGAAGAAAGTTTCTGTTCACGATAGTGCGGATGATGGCTTTTGGTCCGGACCGGACAGGGAAACCAAGAGATTTGCGAACCTGAATCAACAGAGTATCAGCTGACAGGGCAACGTTGGCTGGTACAGATGTCGATCGCGGAGGACCATAAAAACGGCGCACATCGATCTGAAAGAAAGAATGGTAACAATTTTTAAAAAAAATCCAGACCCCAAGACCAAAATGGAAGATATCAGTTCCAGGGTACTGTTCTAAGCGGAACACCGAAACGACGTACCAATAATTCCCAGGAGAAATGGGCAGTTTGCCATCGATATCACGATTATTCTGTTGTTACAAGTGCCAACCTGGTTAGCAGCAAAGACAGGGATTGGTTAGCAGCAACCTGGTTAGCAACATTAGGCACGTGTTATTCTGCAAGTGGCTACAGTTTTAAGTAATTACCTTTGTCAATTGTGAACCGATTTGCAATTTAAAATTACCAATAGATGCATCGTGAAAAGACACATTTTTGATGGGTGGCTGGTCGGTGTTCATGCAATATATCAATTAAATTTTGACAATGTTAGTTTTTTGTTAGCGTTGACTTTCGCTTAGCTGACACTGAGTTAGAAATATTATTGGCCATTACTTTCAAAATTTCCATTGGATTTCCAATTGAAAATAATGAACAGTTGGTACAGCGCCCACCATACCCGGGGACAGGTACAGTCAGTACACAGTTTGTACAGCGTACAGTCCATACAGCGCACCTACCCGGGGACAGGTACAGTCAGTACAGTTTGTACAGTGTACGGTCCATACAGCGCACCATACCCGGGGCCAGGTACAGTCAGTACACAGTCGGTACAGCGCACCATACCCGGGGCCAGGTACAGTCAGTACACAGTCGGTACAGCACACCATACCCGGGGCCAGGTACAGTCAGTACAGTCAGTACAGCGCACCATACCCGGGGACAGGTACAGTCAGTACAGTCAGTACAGTCGGTACAGCGCACCATACCCGGGGACAGGTACAGTCAGTACACAGTCGGTACAGCGCACCATACCCAGGGCAAGGTACAGTCAGTACACAGTCGGTACAGCGCACCATACCTAAAGACAGGTACAGTCAGTACACAGTCGGTACAGCACACCATACCTGGGGCCAGGTACAGTCAGTACACAGTCGGTACAGTGCACCATACCCGAAGACAGGTAGTCAGTACACAGTTGGTACAGCACACCATACCCGGGGACAGGTAGTCAGTACACAGTCGGTACAGCGCACCATACCCGGGGACAGGTACAGTCAGTATGCAGTCAGTACAGCATGCACCATACCCGGGATGGGACAGGTACAGTCAGTACACAGTCGGTACAGCGCACCATACCCGAAGACAGGTACAGTCAGTACACAGTCCGTACAGCGCACCATACCCGGGGACAGGTACAGTCAGTACACAGTCGGTACAGCACACCATACCCGGGGACAGGTACAGTCAGTACACAGTCGGTACAGCGCACCATACCCGGGGCCAGGTACAGTCGGTATGTAGTTGGTACAGCATGCACCATACCCGGGGACGGGACAGGTACAGTCAGTACACAGTCGGTACAGCGCACCATACCCGGGGCCAGGTACAGTCAGTATGTAGTTGGTACAGCATGCACCATACCCGGGGACGGGACAGGTACAGTCAGTACAGTCAGTACAGCGCACCATACCCGGGGACAGGTACAGTCAGTAGTCAGTACACAGTCGGTACAGCGCACCATACCCGGGGACAGGTACAGTCAGTACAGTCGGTACAGCACACCATACCTGGGGACAGGTACAGTCAGTATGCAGTTGGTACAGCATGCACCATACCCGGGGACGGGACAGGTACAGTCAGTACACAGTCAGTACAGCGCACCATACTCGGGGACAGGTACAGTCAGTACACAGTCGGTACAGCGCACCATACCCGGGGACAGGTACAGTCAGTACACAGTCGGTACAGTGCACCATACCCGGGGACAGGTACAGTCGGTACCCAGTCCGTACAGCGCACCATACCCGGGGACAGGTACAGTCAGTACAGTCGGTACAGCACACCATACCCGGGGACAGGTACAGTCAGTACACAGTCGGTACAGTGCACCTTACCCGGGGACAGGTACAGTCGGTACCCAGTCCATACAGCGCACCATACCCGGGGACAGGTACAGTCAGTACAGTCGGTACAGCACACCATACCCGGGGACAGGTACAGTCAGTATGCAGTTGGTACAGCATGCACCATACCCAGGGATGGGACAGGTACAGTCAGTACACAGTCGGTACAGCACACCATACCCGGGGACAGGTACAGTCAGTACACAGTCGGTACAGCACACCATACCCGGGGCCAGGTACAGTCAGTACACAGTCGGTACATCGCACTATACCCGGGGACAGGTACAGTTAGTACACAGTCTATACAGCACACACCATACCCGGGGACAGGCACAGTCAGTGTCTTGAACTTTATCATCAAATTTGTATTTTTTTTGCTTTCATACACATCAATGAACAATGGAGGCCAGCATTACATAAATGCCTGTTATTTTGAAGGAACAAGACACACAAAGGTCTAAGACACTTCAGTGATAAAACCGCAAGGACAAGGCATGAATCTATCGGCAAGAAAAACATTAGACAATTTAAAATTTATTTTTTAGTTAGTTATAAAATTTAAAAGTTAGAATCTGAGGTTATCAAAACACAAAGGACCACTCTACAACGTGATAAGACATGAAACAAATGTCATCTTTGATTTGCAAACATTCTAAAAGACAAAACACTTACCGAATTCATCCTAAATATCCATTTTCGTCTCCCCAGACGCTGTTGTTGGTGGATTAGGGCGCGTAGCTGCAAGGCTCAAGCGTCTTCTTGTTCTTGATGGGTTAGGGCGCGTAGCTGCGAGGCTCAAGCGTCCCCAGACGCTAAGTTTGCGTAGAGATACAAAGCGCCACCGCACGTATCAATAGCGTCGCTTTGGTAAAAGACTAAACAACAGACGAAAGTTTGTCTGAGGTTTGTCAGACGAAAATGATTACGACAAAGTTAATTTATTCCACTAATGCTCACGCAGAAATAACGGAAGCCGGGCAGTAATTCTCGTTTCACGTGGATAATATCGAACGGACAACGACGGAAATGGTTGGAAACGAATGAAGAATCATTTTTAGAGCACACAGAAAGCATTTTCCCGCCATAGAGCTCAGATTATTTAGGACAGAGGTAGAAGTCAAGGACCCAGTACCGAAAACGATCGTTCCGTAACGGGGGGGGGCATGTGTACACACTACACGCACATTGTGTATAGTAACTCAAAACGTTATTTCGCGATGAACTATCTCGTGTAATATCATATGCAAGGATCACAATTATATTTTATGGAATAGACAGTTCCAGGGGTGGGACGCAAGCGCATGACCCAATATTATGGGCGGCTCCAGGGATGAAATTAGGGGGGAGTTGTGGAACCACGACGTGGAACTACATAGCAAAAGATATCAGCTTGAAACTTGATGACCTATTTTAGCAATGCCTTGCACACATTTCATACGTTTTGAAATTGTTGGTTTCCCAAGGGCGACTCCAGGGACGGATTTTGGGGCATGTGTTTAACTCCGTGCATTGTGTTTAGTGCCCCTGCACGTTATTTTGCAGTGGGTAATTTCATGAAGTATCTTCTGCATGGATCACAATTGTAGTTTGGTGCTTAGGCGGTCCCAGGGATGAAATTAGGGGGGAATTGTGGACCCATGACGTGGCACTACATAGCAAAATATACCAATAAGCAAAGATAATGATAACAAAAGACAAGGCTCAATTCCCCTCCCCTTCCCCTCCTGAGAACGCCGCTGCACAAATAAAAAACTGCCATAATGTATTTTCTCATAAATAGGGGAGTGTGGGGAGAACTGGGACCCAGGAGAAGTGGGACAGTGATGATTTGAAGAAGAGATGGCCAATTCAATTCATTTGTGTTTATTTACGCACTATTGTGACATCTGCACATCACTATGCCAACAGCTTCCTTTTCCGTCGAGCCTCTTCGTGATACGTGAGTGCTCCTGAAAAAGTGTGATTGGTATTGTTTTTCAAGTACATTAACAAACATACAATGATTTATTGATTGCTTTTGACTTATGTTTGGAATCGTTTTAGCATATGGTATCAAATATCAACGCTAAAAACCGGGATGATTGTTTCAATTTCATTGAAATGTTAGTTTATTAAAAGTTGGCGAAGTGGGGAGAAGTGGGATCTTCAGATCGACTGAAGGCCCCTTCAGGCCAACTGAAGGCCCCCTCAGGCCGACCGAGGGTCCATCATTCCAAGGGGGTACCCGTGGGTGACCAGGGTACCCCTTGGATACGCCTCTGCATGCGTCCCAGGTCTCCCTAGCCCGTCCAAATTCTCCACATTTCTCACTTTCATATATAATGAAATTGAGAATGAAATATTAGTAATAGAAGCTCTGAAATAACAGATTTTGAAGAGAAATGATTGTTCTCTGGACTGCTACTTCTTTCAGTTTCATAAATCGTTAAACTAATTTTTAGCAATTTTCTAAAGCTATTATTGATTTTTTGGGTCACAATTCTCCCCACTCTCCCTACACATATAATTATAAGCATCTACAACAAACAAAAGAAAGAAAAAAGCGGAACAAATATTATAGTGACATCCTTAGATACCCCCTTTGTATTATCTGAGGACGCCATTGGGTTAATTTCCCCAAAATTTAAACAGGAGAATATACTAGAGCATACAATGGGTGTATATGGAAGCGTTCAAAGTTGTAGCATTCAATGCTTGTACCAACCAAAACAGCACCATCCAACGCTTGCGATATCCAAATTTCGCCCGGGTAGGGGACATCGTCATCATCCAAGCTAGCAGCAGCTAAAATCGTGGTTTCCAGCCACATACAAAGTAGTGGCAGCCAAAGCTTGCGACCTCCAAAAATAGAACACCGAGGACATCTATCTTCCGGGAACTATTGGTTCAAATATCGCCCGGTAGATGTCTCACCATAGCCAGTGGTGCGACGAAACGCTAGTTGAGCGACGTCCCTGGGACACGGTGGAATGGTGTACAGTGGAACCCGTCATTGTCAGTGCCGCCGCCGCCGCCCACGGGGTCTCAGCCAACCGCCCGGCTGCGCCGGGCTGTGCGCCCTGGCGGTAGGTAGCCTTGCCTGCTGGCGGGAGAAATGTTCGATTCTGCTGAGCCATGGGAACCGTAGGAGCCCGTTTATTTCCTTCGTGTTTTAGCTGGGTGTGCATTGATCTGGGCATGATGATTTTAGTGAGTAGGTTTTCGGTACATATGGGGTGTTTAGCTGTTTTGCCACTTAACCCTATTTGCAACAGGCTCCTGGCTACCCCTATTTGTAACAGGGGGAGGGGGGATTCCGCCCCCCCCCCCGGAGATCTCGAGATCTACCCGTCCGATTTTCAAAAATGAAACGGTGTTTGGTTCCCCTCAACACGATCTACATTTCTAAATAATAAAAAATGTAGATTTTGGATAGGGGGCCAACAGGGGGGCAAAAACTACAAATTGTAGTGGTATTTTTGATCAGACATAGCTTTCATGTTTATCGACCGATTTTAACACAACTAATAGGAATCAATAGAGATTTAATTGGAAATTGACATATGACGGTGACGTTTGAAAATTAAAAAATCATAGGCGTGTGCAGGTCACTCAATATGGGGGTTAAGTAAATGCGTAATAAAAACATTTTTGTTGTTGTTGTTTTTTTGATAAATGAAATGGTATGTGATTGTGACATTAGACAAAACAGTTATAAATCATATTCTTTGCCATAGGCGGTACCAGGTTAGTGAAAAAGGGAGGTCAAATTGGAGAAAAAAAATATTAACCGCAGACAAGTTGTTACCCAGCACTATAAATATGTTACTGATCGTAGATAGTTCCTTTTTGCATGTTGTACTTCATCATAGGCGTATCCAGGATCCAAAATAGGGCGGCGCAAGACCTTTTGTTAAGTATATTATCCGCTATTATGATATTAACTAGTCAACAGTGACTATTTCACTTACAACTTCAATTAACATTGATTATCCCCCTTTTTACCCTACCTGGACTCGCCTATTATCTTATAATCACTAGTAGAGTAGCCTGTGGTGCGTGTTTCATCCGAAAACTGCAGTATGTTATGTCATTGTACGTCCATGCCTCTTAGTTTCCTTGCAATAATATGACCCCCTTTCTTCCATTCCTGAGCGCGCCTCTGCAAAAAAATGACTTTATTCCCTTTTCTGGCCTCATATGTGCATATATCATTATAAGCTAAACGTCTATTGCGCCGTTATCGCTGGCATATCGTCATCATCATGCCAGTCACCCCCCTTTCCATGTGCCTGAACACGCCCCTGAAACTATATGTAATAAATTATGCAAATAATGGAAGCAGAAGCTATCTTTTACATCTTGATAGCTATAAATGCCCCTTACATTGCTCTATTGGCTTCCCGCCAAGCATTGAATACTTCCTGGACCCCCCCCCCTTTTCAAGCCCCTGAAACCGCCTCTGCCATGCAATATTTATGATATTTCATTAACATCAACTAATTTGCACTTGTTGCAATCACCGTAAACCGATGTAGCTCCTTCATACTTGAGGCAGTTAGGAAGAAACCGTGAAGATCGCATTTCCGTATTATCGTCAAATGTCGCCTCCGAACCCACCCAAAACTGTGCCCTGAAACCGCCTCTGTTCTGGTTAGGAACTCAAAATTTTGACTCCAAATGCGGTATTCAATTCTATGAAAAGTCCCAAAATTTCATGGGCCTGCTCCAAGCTATTCTGGAGATATCTGCGAAAAACATGAGGGGGGGGGGGCGGAATCCGCCCCCGTTACAAATAGGGTTAAAGACAATAGGTAACTTTGAAAGTTGTCTTGAAATTGTGCTATACGGGGTATTTCGAGCTGAAAAAGCAAATATGGCATTTGTTTGGACGATAGATGGATGTCCGTCGAAAAATGAGCATGTTTCTCTTTTCTCCTTCATGGCCATAACAAAAATTGCGTGACAGTTATGACGTCATGCATATGGTATAGCTTGGATATGGAAACTATTGCACACAATAACGACGGACTTTAGACATATATACGCAGGCTGCGTGTAACGTAAACAACCGTTGTGGGAATCCGAAACAAGTTTCGGGGAAATCAAACTTCTTTTAAAAGGGGCCACTAGTGCTGTGTCGAAATTACTTAATGTTTGGAGTTAATTGTTTCACACAACCCATTTTTCGATCTGCTCTACAAATCTGCTATCTTAGTTCAAAACTCCATGTTAAAGGTGAACTATTCCCTTTAATAAGCTTGAGTAGGGATCTTTGTACCTCGCTTAGATACGGTAAGTATATGTATGTACCTACAAACCAGTCAAACGTTCTCATTGGATAGGGAACCAAGCTGGCGATTCTTCAACGTTCTTTTCCAATGTGAAGGAGCACTTTGTTTTTTGTTTTGACCTCAGTTGACCTAAGATGACCTTGTAGGGGTCACTGAGCAACAGTTGCATAGGGTCAACAAGAATGGGCTATACAAACATAATCCTGAAGTAATTGGTCTGATGTAATGCGTATTCTCTGAACGGCAGGCATTTTCATATCTTCATATTGACATATAATGGGGAGGTCACGAAATCGACCTGACCTTAGGTCACAGATATACACAAATCTGCTGTTAATCAATATGCGATGTGTAGGTATTTAACCCTCGCCCGTGCAGCGTCCGATCAGTGCGTGATCGTGCAAGGGGGGGGGGGATTGGTACGACCCCCACCCAGCGTCTCGCCCCTAATTGGGCTAGAGCTTCGATTAAAAAACGAGCGTGTTGCTTGTCAAGAGAGTAAGCCATTGATATCCGATTTTAAGGTCCTAGGTCATTAGATGACCTCTGAAGTCATGCCAATGACCCAAAATTCAACCAAATGGTAAATCCGTATCAAATTGAATTTAATCGAGCTAGAATCGCGAATGAGCATATCATTATGCTAAATGAATGCCAAATTTGAAATCAGCGTCACAAAATGTCATAGAAACTGCCAAATTCCAAAAAGGTCATGTCGGATCATGTCAGGTAATTTGAGGTCAGTGACCTCGGTTGATCTTTAGGGGCGCATGATCCCAATGGAACATATAATTATGTAAAATGGATCCCATATTTGAAATCAGCGTCACAAAATGTCCTAGAAACCAAAACAAGTAATATGAGGTCATCGGATGTAAGTGACCTCGGCTGGACTCTGAAAAGGTCAATTGAGGTCACAATCTCAGTGGAAACCACAACTGTCACCTGGAAACACCTGTGCATATGATCCTGAACGACAAACACTATGAAACTGCACAAGTTACAAGGATTAATACTACGGGACGCCAGTTGCGCCCGACATGACCTTGAAAAACAGGTCAAAGGTCACGGGTTATGTGACCTACAACTTTAGAAATTGCAGAATATGTGTCAAATTGTTCACCAGTACGGTACTGAAAGTTTCATCATAATCGGTTGATATTTACGCGAGTTATTTCCGAAAAACCGAGGGGGTGGCATCAACCCCCTGCACTGGCGAGGGTTAAGCCTAATTCAATTATGTAAGTTAAAACTGCTCGGAAAAACACTGTTGCCTGTGCGCGACCGTTATTTTTTATACGAAGATTGGGTCACTTAATGCAACCTGGTGACCTGACCTGAAGTGACCCGAAGTAAAACAAATATTGCAAAATGTGGTTCATTGAAGCCGTAACAGGTGCATGACAATTTGTTACAAAGACTAAGACAGAAAATCTGACAACAGGTTATCACGATCGATCAGTAAGCTGTTTGAACAGAAGTGCATCAACATATTATAACAATGTCAAACACACACTAATCGTTTTTGCGCTATTTAAAAGGATTATACGGGTTTTTCCCAGAATAAATTGGTTGCATAGTAAAACGTACTTATAAAGGTGGTAGAAGTCCCACGCTAGCCACATTTTTCAGGAAATTTCAGGAAATTAATAAGCAATATTTGGCAAATAAACTTGTTTTGTTCCAACAACACCTGTTACCTAGTTTTTCCCATAAAATTCGATATTTTTCATGATTTTTCATGCCGATACGCCACCACCAAATTATCAACGCTATAGGCCAGATATAAGAAAACCACAAAACCCGAACGAACAGTGTGTAGTAATAAAGAGTCCCGTAAGTTTTGAATTGCATAATCATTTTGTGATCCAGTGTAGGACTTGCAGATAATTCAAACTCTAAAATTGATTGCTGCAGATTCTAAGATGATAAATGTGGTGGACAGTAATGCCGATCAAGTACTCTTTATCTGATACAAATCTCGAAAAACGCCAAAGTTTTAATGCTGATAATTGCTGAAATAATAGACTAAATGAGCATTGTGATCCCTGTTATATGTCTTAAATGTGTTTAAAGCTCATACAACTGCAAAAGAGTGCATTTCCTTTCAGGACGGAAACCCGTATAATCCCTTTAATGAGACAGTGCGTATTTCCCAGAAAAACCGGCTTACGTACCTATACTCAAATACACAATGTTTCCTGCTCGATAGAGACTGGTAAAGTTTTGAATCATGCCGCTTGTTGCCAGTCCAATATGGACCAGTAGAATACAACTAACAGCCACTGAATCGGATCCAACGACCACCGTCGTCACATGGGTGCTCAAAATGTTCGCGTTTAAGCCGGCGATCCACTAATAAAACGTCTCTTGGGTTGGTTTTAAGGTAGTCAATTTTGGTTTGCGCGCTGTCTCTGGCCGACGTATATTCGACCACATATAGGACGTGCGAGATGCACTGGGCTGGCTCACCGCCCGGCACCTGTACGAACTTCAATCTCTCCACCTTCTTCACAAAATTTTCCAGCTTCCCAGCTTTCGGCCAATTCTGAACTTCGTTCCAGAAGCACCCGCCAGGACGCTGATTTGGCCCTCCCGCGCGTGAGAACTACAACCGGCAAGTGTCGCTTTTTATATAGTACGGTGCAGCGGTACAACACCCTGTCTCGGGACATTCGTGACGTCTTTACCGTCATTTAAACGTAAAGTTGGCACTCTTTTACATGACATCTGATGTGCTGTGCTGGATGTGTGTGCTTGCGATCGTGTATTATGTGTGTTTTGTTTTTCTACTCAGTGTACGCATGTGTGTCGTTTTTAACATGTATCTCATCTTTTAACCCTGACACGACGCTCAGAATAGCCGGTTGTATGTATCGGAGAGTGTTTTTACCGTAAATACAGTTTGAAGCTGTAAAATGGCATCGGTTACTCGAGGACTAACAAAACTCGTGATTCCGCCCTCCCGTCCCGCCGAATTCTGGTAGCCGTTAGGTGTTGGTGAAAGATAAATATGGAGTGATGATGTGAGGGCGGCAGACCCGGGGCGGGCGGGTATCACATTACACCGTGGGAGAACGCGTCGTCGTGTCGCGACGCGCCGAGCGCCGCCGTACTATGGATCGTCCATATATTACGTAACGCTTTCTTCGGCAATATTCAACACCCTGTTGAATATTGCCGTTTTAATGTAACGCTTCGTAACGTTTCCACTGAGCCCCGTAACTAATTAAGTAGCGCAAACATGTTTGAAGTTTGAACCCCCCTCTCCCTAGCCTCTGTAAAACATACAAAATCATGCTTAACACGCGCCCTGGAGGGGGGCGAAATCCGCCCACCCCTCCGGTTTTTCGAGGATAGCGCAAAAACGGCGGCGCGCAGCACCGCCGTTTTTTTTATACCTGTTTAGAAATGAACTTCCCGTATTATGTAAAAATCTTGGCCTCAGGTCATCCCAGGTCAGGTCACCAGACCAGGTCACGTGATGACCTCAACTCCAAAACGTTTGCAGTAGTACCACAACCACAGTTTTACGCCGATCAGTTTCAATCTTGCAGGACTTCATAAGGTCATAGATACCAACAATTTGTTAATCTCGGATTTCTAATATCGGTGACCTAAGGTCAGGTCAATTTTGTGACCGCCAACACGGTTTTATCAATAACTATCAACATAATGAAGATAGAGAAGAGAAAGCGGTACCAATATGTTTGTCTCGTCGAGACACGTCTCCCAATATGCAACATGACCAACTTGGGTCACCACTTGACCTTGACCTGAGGTCAAATTTCACAGTTGACCTAACCCGGTCACCATGAATATGATTCGAAGCGCCTTGATAAGACACACGCGATGGCGTAAACATTATTGCTTTATATTTATTAGGTAAAAGGTTATTTGGGGAAAACTGTTTTGAAAACAAAATCACCTTTTTGACATTCGATGACCTCTGGTGCCTAAACTATTGACCTGAGCTCAAATCTGAGGACACCTATGTCATTATGTCATTGTAATTATGTCATTGAGGACACCTATGTCATTGTCACACCTATGTGATTGCATTTTTCAATGACTTTCGATTGTTTTTTCCGTTTGCTGCTAACTATCATAGTTCCCGAGATATTTGGGGGTGTTCGAACCGAAGTCTTGAAAACTTGAAAATCTGACCCTTGATGACCTCTGGTGACCTCAATATTGACCTGAAAAAAAAATGAACGAAATACTTTCGAAAGAGCTTGTCTCGAGCTATTTAACGTCGTTTCCCGCTTGTCGCTACGTTGCGTGGTTTTCGAGATCATAGGGGGGGGAGCGAAATCCGCCCCCCCCCCCCCTCCAGGGCGTGTAATTATCAGAGGCCCTCCAGGGCGCGTGTTAATATAGCATGAACATCGTCGTGGCGGTCAATATCTTGAATTCCAGACCCTGTGCTAGTCACTCGTATAGGCTTTGTATGATTCTGTTATTGTTTCCTTTTAAGGCTCATTTTAATTGTCCAGCTTTACGATAACACCCGTGCGACCCCCTCCAGCTATGTAATATATGTGTATATATTCATATACAGACAATTATGGCATACATGACACAGGAAAGTAAACACATAGGCGGACGCGTTTCGTCATAAATGACTTCATCAGCACCATATACCCAAGATGAAATAATGCACACACTCAAGAAAAGCTATACATCACAGTTTCAATCTTTTCTAATTATTATTTAAAAGTTCTAGAAGAATGTGATATAAAACTTGTTCTAATATACAATCATTGAGGAATTTGAGACGATTAAAACTGCTTGCTAGCTTCTTCTTGGTGTAGTATTCCTTCATCTCTGTGTTTCTTGTTGTTGTTCCGTTCATATCTGACAAATGTATTCATATACAGACAATTATGGCATATATGACACAGGAAAGCAAACACATAGGTGGACGTGTTTCGTCATAAAAGACTTCATCAGCACCATATACACAAGATGAAATAATGCACACACGCAAGAAAAGCTATACATCACAGTTTCAATCTATTCGAATTATTGTTTGAATGTTCTAGAAGAATGTGATATAAAACTTGTTCTAATATACAATCATCCTGAATGATGTAATCGATGTCACTAACGCAGAGAACGGTGGCGGGTGGCGTAATATTCCAGAAACTGAGAGGTGAGATTAACTCAGGTTACTTTTATGGAAACCCAGACACCCAAAGAATTTATCCCTATTAGACCAATCATTTTGCATGGATTCCCACGCCAGCTTACAATGTAGCTATACAGCTTAACTCTATTATTTCACCTTGCATACCGAAAACTTATTCCCTGAGATCGTCTGAAGAATTCATAGAAATACTCAGAGTACGGGAGAGGCATGGCACCCTGGCATCTCTTGACGCATCTTCACTCTTTACGAATGTCCCTGTCGATCAGACGATTGATATGCTTCTTGAGAACGTGTACTCTCATACGTCTATCCCGGCGCCACGTGTACCTAGAGCAAGAGCTAACTCAAACGTCTCTTTGAGATATGCACAAAAGACACTCTTTCCTTTTGCACCCAGACTTGCACCCAGAGGGCAAGCTTTGCCAACAGATCGATGGGGTGGCAATGGGTTCCCCTTGGGGTGTCATTTGCAGAAACGTATATGGCACAGATAGAATCACTGACCTTAGAGAGCCTAGAAGAAACCTTTCACGTACTGCCGGTACACTGATGACACATTTGTTGATTTTGTTGACAAGGAACAACTCATGTGCCTCAAATCCGAACTTGAAGACAAATCAATTATCAAATTCACGTTCGAAATGTCAGTAAACTACCGAATTCCATTTCTAGATGTAACAGTTGATGCTTCAAATAAAACAATCGTTACCTCGGTTTACAGGAAACCCACTGATATTAGTAGATGTCTTAAAGGGATTGTACGGGTTTCCGTCCTGAAAGTAAATGCACTCTTTTGCAGTTGTATGAGCTTTAAACACATTTAAGACATATAACAGGGACCTCAATGCTCATTTAGTCCATTATTTCAGAAATTATCAGCGTTAAAACTTGGGCGTTTTTCGAGACTAGTATCAGATAACGAGTACTTGATCGGCACTACTGTCCACCACTTTTATCTTAAGATCAATTTGAGAGTTTTGAATTATCTGCAAGTCCTACACTGGATCACAAAATTATTATGCAATTTAAAACTGACGGGACTTTGTATTACTACACACTGTTCGTTGAGGTTTTGTGTTTTTGTGGTTCTCTTCTCTCTGGCCAGTCTGGCTTTTCTCAGCGTTGAGAATTTGGTGGTGGCATATTCATTTCTTGGCATGAAAATTCATGAAAAATATAGAATTTTATGGGAAAACTAGGTAACTGCTGCTGTCGGAACAAAACAAGTTTATTTTCTTTCAAATATTGCTTATTTTACCGGAAATATGCCATACGTGAGGTGTTTTTATTAGCATAAAAGAGATGACTGGCTCTGCCTCAGCCGGTCCTGCAGAAATTGCGCGGTGGCATCACCGCGCACTTTGGAATGTCCTTACGTGCAGAAGAGGTCACTTCCAGAAAGATGTGGCTGTCGGCAATAGGCGCGCACGCAGGGGAACGGCTGGCGGAGCGGCGCCTGGCCACTACTATTACTTTCGGATCCCCTGGTCAAAACGGGACCGTCCCGTTTGGAGGCGGTGCCTCTATATTTCGAAAACCCCTGAAGTTAGGGGGCGGAAGTTTTCGAAGCTGTGTTAGGACGTCGCTCTCCCTATGTGACCAGAAAACTGTTGATCCAGTCCATCTATAACACACCTTGGTACTTACTTAATGAGTTAACTATTATATTTATGTATTACTATTAAATTATGTATATGTTAAATTTTCAATAATAATTCATCACAATTAATAATTAATTATAGAATAAGAATTTCGTTAATTAAATCCGTTGCGGACTATGGTCACTAGCGGATCAAGGGGGGGGGGGATTGCGGCCATGACTCCCCTCCAAACCGCCTGAAATCGGCACAAAATTGACACATTTGGAACACATATGGAACATATGGAAGACAATCTAAGCAACTTTTACAAAGGAAAGTTTGTTTAAAATCGGCTATCAATGCATAACCAAGCGAAATACGATGAGTTTTCAGAATTATGTGATATTTTGTTTTGTTTTGAGGGGGAATTTGGCTCCCCCTCCGCCCACCATCCGTCCCCCCTCCAACCACCGTTCTGGATCCGCCAATGACTATGGTAGCAGCAGTACCATACGCTAGTACCATCAGGTTAATCGGAATGGGCCGGTAATCGCATATCGAAACGTGGCAGCTGACGCCCATCCTCGTCGTGAGTGATTTTCTTGGCCTTAGCAACAAGTAGCGTAGTGCCAACGCAGCATCAAACTTAGTTTTATAATTGCCATTAGCTTTCTCACGGTCTCGATGTGACGTTCCCCACTCCGTCGGTCTGCACCGCTCACGCCTCACCCTCCTCCCCGCCCGACAGCTGCCGGCCGATGCGAGGCGACACCGGGTCCAGTGTGGTGTCAGATGTCCATTCGCATAAACATATTCCACTGTAGCCGGCTCGCGTGTTAGAGTGACAACGTCATCACCACGCTACTCCCTCCATCTAGCGGGTTTCACTGCAACTAGTAGTTCCAATATGACCGCGCCAGACAGTTTTGGATGGCGCAAGCTTGACTGCCACGGCTTTGTGTGTGGCTGTATGCCACGGTTTTGGATGCGGCGAGCACCATTTTGGATGCGGCGAGTTTGGCTCATGAAGATGTCCCCTACCCGGGCAAATTTTGGATGTCGCAAGCGTTGTTGGCAGCGGTTTTGGATGGGACAAGCATTGAATGCTACAACTTTGAACGCTTTGGTAGTTCCCCCATACAATTAGGTGGCAAAATCCAACAACATGGAAATATTGCATTCAAACAAAATCCCAGGCCAAAGAATCTAAAAATGCATGTTTTCACCTTTTTGGCTAACTGTATCCGCCCATGACAAAATGTTGCATATTTATGAACATAGTAATATAGTTCATGCTCCAAGGAATCGAATGCCACTTTCCCGGAGAGAATCGGTCCAGCGGTTTCCGAGATACGAAGGGAGGGGGGGGGGGGGGGGCGAATAGGCCTCCTCCCCCGACAAATTCGTATTTTGTTTAGCCCGACATTAATAGGGTTAAATGAGGTTCAACGTGCTCAGGCGGGATCAGGAGGGCAAAAAAGTCTTCGAAATTAGCGGCAGTGATATGGATACAAAATTGTGTTTTGCAGCGCAAGGGCGCAAGGGCTACATTACCTCAACAACTTTAACGCTTTCAAATACCTTTAAATCCTTCAAAAAGGCGGGGCAGCCCCCTACAAAATAGCTACAAGGAAAACACTTAGCTCTAAGAATGTGAATTGCTCTGGCTAGTAACTATTTCATCAGCTAGTCGTAGTCAAGTCTATGCAACAGGTGGGTTTTATAAAATAAAAATAAAATATTCTTCTCATAATTTGTTTCGGTTTGAACTCTACACAGCCGATGACATTAACCCCCCCCCCCCCCCCCCCCCAGCTGTTTGTGTAATAGCTAGCTGAAGAACCTAGAGCTGATGATGCGTAATAAACATGACTTCTACCAATCGCTTTCATGGTACGCGGAAAACGCCTTATTGAGAAGTTCGTCATGATGCACTAGCATACATGAATGAAAACCAGACCAGCAAAATACCAAATCATGTCGCAGTGTTTGATACAATTGAAAATCGATTGGTGCTTTCTACCATTGTGGTAAGTTCTACCATGGCTTTCTACCATGGTGTATATGTCTGTGTTCTCTGATGCAAAAATGTCAGGACCATGACCACACGCAACAAGGCCACGGCGTTAAATGCGACCAAGTTTGATGACGTCACATCTCGGAGGACACATGTCACGTTACCACAACATTGGTCGCGACACTTACAGTACACTGTGCAGTCTTGCAGTGGCAGAGTATAACCGGTTTCTGCAAACCTACACCCTCCCCACCCCTCCCCCTGCAACATATACCTCCTGGTACTCCCACTGCAGCACGAAGGTTCTCCCGGGCGGGTACCCACCCCCTCCCCTCTGCCACCTATATTATCACCGCCTGCTCCTCGCCGAACAGCGGGAGAAGAGTGTTATCACTCATTCGTCTAATGCAAAATTATTAATAAAACATAAAAAATGGCAAAGCTTACCTGCACCCTCACGCACCACAATCACGGTCAAAGATCCCAACGGACGCAGGGTAGAACGGCCGGCACGTCGAACAGCCGCTGCCGCACTGCTGGCAATATGGCGGCGTGAAAATGGCGGAAGGATAATTTTGACGTCATCGACTGGGTATTTGGGGAATCACATGGTTCTGATGAGGTGATCACGAGAGTTTATCTGGGGTATCACGGTAAAGGGCATCATAAAGGAATCTAGACGGCATTTTAACCCGCGCACTGCAGGGGGGGTTGATTTGCGAACCCCCCTCAGGTTTTTCAAAGATAGCGAAAAAAACGGCGGCGCGCAGCGCCGCCGGGTTTTCGCACAACTGTCAGGACATCAATTGCGCACACTTTACACAAAAATAACCTGGGGTCATCTCAGGTCAGGTCACCAGACCAGGTCAAGTGACCCCACCTCCAAAAATGTTTGCAGTTGTGCCAAAGCCAGAGCTTTTCACCGATCCGTTTGAAACTTACAGGATGTCATGAGGGCATGCGTACTAACAATTTGCTTATCTTATAATTTTGATATCGGTGACCTAAGGTCATGTAAATTTCGTAACCTTCCCATAATAAGTCCCATAATAAGGGAAATATACAAATGCTAAGAATATGCATGATATTAGTCCCATAACCTCTGGATCATGTTATTATAGGATATTATTGATGATCCAAGCGTAAGTTTTGTTCAGTGACCCCTATTGGGTCATTTAAGATCATGCGAGGTCACCATCACTTTTTTTGTCAATAACTCCGGACATAATGAAGATAGAAAAGTAAAACAGACATCAATCTGTTTGTCTCGGCAAGACACGTCTTCCCATATGCAACATGCCCTACTTGGGTCACCACTTGACCTTAACCTGAGGTCAAATTTGTAAGTTAACTTAACAAGATCACCATGTATATCATTCACCATGTATATCACCTTGACAAGACAAACACAATGACGTAAACAGTTTTCCGTTATTTTTATTACATAAAAAGTTATAGCGAAAAACGATTAAGCAAAAAAACGTCATTTTTTCTTGTTTGACCTCTGGAGCCTCAAATATTGACCTGAGATCAAATTTGAGGAAATATTGGTGATCGCAAATTTGACTGGCTGGCGTTAAGTTTATTCCGTTTGTTTCTAACTAGCATAGTTTCTGAGATATATGGGAATTTCTGGAGCGATGTCCTAAAACAGGAAAAACTGGAAAATTTGACCTTTGATGACCTCTGGTGAACTCAATTTTACCTATCTATCTCACATGTATAAAACGGGCTATCAGAGACCTAATTCTCTTCACTACATGGCTGATTGCCATACTGACCGAAGCCGTAAATCGAAATCAGTTAGTCGCCTACTTATGAGTTTTCGTCAGCAAACCCTCCCATGAACCGTGCACAACTCGCGCCGACGAACCTGACGTCATCGTGACGTCACCTCCGGCGGGCGGTGCGAATTCCGTAGCATGGTTGTAAACTTGCCTCCCGGGCGGGTACCCTGCGGGGACCGGGCGGAGACCGGCGCAGAGACTCCGACTCCAACAACATGGAAATATTGCAAATATTGAGTACTTATATAATCTCCGACTGCCGCTTTGGGACTCAGCGGGGAGGGGAGAGACGAGGGGGACGGGGGGGGGGGGGAACGGAAGATTGTCTGTACCCAGATAGGGGCTGGGTACAGACAATCTTCCGTTAGCGGGAGAAATACCAAGGAAAGTCTGCGCACCCGTCATCTCGCGAGCAAACGGCGCCGGGACACGGCCTTGAACGCATTGCACTGCCAGGCGCGGGTTGAGCCCGCTCAGAACGGACGGCGGCCACCAGAACACGGCGGAGATGGCGAGATAGGGCGTGGTACTGCTGCGAGGCGGTCTAGCGAAGGAATGTTGGTGCACTCGGCGCCTTTTCCGGAGTAACGACGCACGCGGGCGGACGGAGCGGACACGGGCGGACGGAGCGGACACGGGCGGACGGAGCGGACGGAGCGGACACAGCGGACGGAGCGGACGGAGCGGACGGAGCGGACGCGGGCGGACGCGAGCGGACGGAGCGGACGGAGCGGACGGAGCGGACGGAGCGGACGGAGTGGACGGAGCGGGAGCGGACGGAGCGGACGGAGTGGACGGAGCGGGAGCGGACGGAGCGGACGGAGCGGACGGAGCGGACGGAGCGGACGGAGCGGACGGAGCGGACGGAGCGGACGGAGCGGACGGAGCGGACGGAGGCGGACGGAGGCGGACGGAGGCGGACGGGGGTGGACAGAGCGGACGGGGGCGGACGGCAGGCGTGGCTCACAAGCAAGTGGATATGATTTTTGGAAGAAGTGGGTTTCGGATGCAGTTTGCAAATTTTTTCATTTGGAATATGATGACTCCCGCCAGGCCCGGCAAAAGAGGAATGCCAAAGTTTGACATGGATATAACTTTCATGATGATGTGAATTTTAGCCACGATTTCCTTGGTATTTTTTTAGAAACAAATCTGACTATAAAACATGGCCCATTTCCACCCATTTCGCCACCGGGTCTTTGTAATCAGTTGCCAGATGTCCCAACACCAACTCAAACTTACCCCTCCCCCCTTCCACAGAAGTTTCACATTTCCAGCCACTTCGGTCCTATTCCCATTCCTGAATAGAGTGCTCATTCCGTGCACGGCGCTAGCCACTGGTTTTAATACCAACCTAATACCAAACTTTGTAGGTAAGAACTGTGCGTGTTCGTTTGACGACAAGCTGGTAAATTTCGTAAAGTATCATACATTTTAATTTTTTAAAGTTGAATCGTAAATTTAAAATCAAGATTCCAGCTAAAGCAACTGACAGTCTGATTCGACATATGTCTTTCCCGCAAGATAATATGACTTTTATTTCTGCTGCAGAAGGCAGAATTACTGGATCTGCTGTATAAAATTCTGACCGAACTACTAGTGACACCGATATAAGGAGAGTTCTTGCAAGCCGTCACATTTGACGCAACATGCTCAAGGTCATTGAGCAATCGAGTTACGAGGAACTATTACGGCGACATTTATTCATTCCCGGGACAGTTGAAATTACCATACATTTGATCACTAATTTGCCAACTACGGTGGAGAGGGAGGGGACGCCGGGCCACAAACTATTAGGTAAAGTGTAAAAACATACATTCACGTCGACTTAACCCTATTTGTAACAGGTGGGCGGATTCCGCCCCCCCCCCCTCATGTTTTTCGCAGATATCTCCAGAACGGCTGGGATCAGGCCCATGAAATTTTGGGACTTTTCACAGAATTGAATACCGCATTTGGAGTCCAAATTTTTAGTTCTTAACCTGAACAGAGGCGGTTCCAGGGTACAGTTTTGGGTGGGTTCGGAGGCGATATTTGGCGAAAATACGGAAATGCGATCTTCACGGTTTCTTCGTAACTGCCTCAAGTATGAAGGAGTTACATCGGTTCACGGTGATTGCAAGAAGTGCAAATTAGTTGATGTTAATGAAATATCATTAAAATTTCATGGCAGAGGCGGTTTCAGGGGCTTGAAAAGGGGGGGGGGGGTTCCAGGAAGTATTCAATGGTTGGCGGGAAGCAAATAGAGCAATGCAAGGGGCATTTATAGTTATCAAGATGTAAAAGATAGCTTCTGCTTCCATTATTTGCATAATTTATTACATATAGAGTTTCAGGGGCGTGTTCAGGCACATGAAAAGGGGGGTGACTGGCTTGGTGATGACGATATGCCAGCGATAACGGCGCAATAGACGGTTAGATTATAATTATATATGCACATATGAGGCCAGGAAAGGGAATAAAGTCATTTTTTTTTCAGAGGCGCGCTCAGGAATGGAAGAAAGGGGGTCATATTATTGCAAGGAAACTAAGAGGCATGGGCGTACAATGACATAACATACTGTAGTTTTCGGATGAAACACGCACCACAGGCTACTCTACTAGTGATTATAAGATAATAGGCGAGTCCAGGTAGGGTAAAAGGGGGGGGGGGGGTAAGCAATGTTAATTGAAGTTGTAAGTGAAATAGTCACTGTTGACTAGTTAGTATCATAATAGCGGATAATATACTTATCAAAAGGTATTGAGCCGCCCCAGTTTGGATCCTGGAAACGCCTATTATGAAGTACAACATGCAAAAAGGAACTATCTACGATCAGTAACATATTTATAGTGCTGGGTAGCAACTTGTCTGCGGTTAATATTTTTTTTCCAATTTTACCCCCCTTTTTCACTAACCTGGTACCGCCTATGGCAAAAAAGAAGATTTTCAACTGTTTTGCCTCATGTCACAATCACATACCATTTCATTTCTTTAAAAAAACACATAAAAAATGGTTTTATTACGCATTTATTTCACCCCCATATTGAGTGACCTGCACACGCCTATGATTTTTGAATTTTCAAACGCCACTGTGATATATCAATTTCCAGTTCAATCTCTATCGATTCGTATTAATTGCGTTAAAATCGGTCGATAAACATGAAAGCTATGTTGGATCAAAAATAGCACTAAAATTTGTGGTTTTTGCCCCCCTGTTGCCCCCCTATCAAAAATTCAGATTTTTTTGTTATTTATAAATGTAGATCGTGTTGAGGGGAACCATACGTCGTTTCATTTTGGAAAATCGGACGGGTAGATCTCGAGATCTCAGGGGGGGCGGAATCCGCCCCCCCCCCCCTGTTACAAATAGGGGTAGCCAGGAGCCTGTTACAAATAGGGTTAAGTGGGCACCAAATAACCGCACGACCCGGCCCGACCTGTCACGAACCTTTTGAGAAGCTTATATCTCTGCAACTGCACGTCCGATTGACAAGTGGGCTTCTTTGCTGAGTAACCCCATCCACCCTACCCTGTTTGAGACCAGTGCCGACGCATGTGGGTGACTACCACTGTGCGTGGTGCGTGCCGAGTGAGGGGTGTTGAAAAGTGTGTGCTCGCCAAAACTCCGCAACGGCTGAGCCGATTGTGTGCAAATTTGGTGTGTGGTTAGGGTTCCCTCAGCCGTCGCCTTCCCACAAGTCAGAGTTGGGTTGCCTCTGCACGTGCACACGTTCACACCCCTATTCTATATATCAGGAACGGCTGAGTCGATTGTGTTCAAATTTGGTGTGTGGTTGGGAACTGCAAGTCAGGGATGGGATGCCTTTGCTCGTGCGCACGTGCACACCTCTATTCTATATCTCAGGAACGGCTGAGCTGATTATGTTCAAATTTTCCTTCGCGCTCGCTCGTTCATCGCTAACTATGGCACCTTACTTGTTTTAGCATGTGCCCTAAAATGTAGCATGTTCATTGTTCATGCAGTTTCAATGAGTAACAATGAGCTCGTCTCCTTTTGAAATTGGCAACAATTTGAGAAAAAAGTTGGTATTTATTTGTTGCAGCATGTGCCATCATTGTGGCTTCATTTGTCATCAATAATTTGTACAACCAAAAACGATGCTTACGCTGAAAGCTCGAATAGAAGCTCGAAATCAAGACGAGACCGCGTCGCAGAGCTCTCTGAGCCCGAAGCTGATCAGCGAAATATCCGCAATCTCTTCTTCTCATTCTTCGTCTCTTCTTCATTTTATCTGCTAGTTAGGTACGATATAAACAACTCCGAGACCAACATATGACCTATGTTTGTGTAGTGTATTACTAAAAGCGGGCCATAATAACTAGGTGTATTTGGTAAACCTTAAAAGGAAGAAAAATATTTAATTTGATTTGAAAATATGCTTCAAATAATAATATTCAGAGTATCTAAAGTAACTTTCAAGTCACCGGATTTCCCTGTTGTGTGTCATACTAACGGCCACTGCACTAACGCTTGTGACGTCACCAGCTTGGGAATGTCAAATGACTGGCAGGGGCGGCTGCAGACCTCGACAAAGAAAACTCGCGTGAAGTCACGTCCTTTTCTGTGACGTCACATGTCTGAGACGGAGTCTGCAGAATGGCGGTAGATCGATCGGTAATTTAGCGCGAGTTCAGCGCTGCAAAATAGGCTGCGTATTTTGACGTACGCTGGTTTAGGCTGCGTATTTGAATAATATTTTATCATTCACGATATCAACTCAACCACACCGGTCCTACCCCAGTTTAGTAATATGTCCCTTCGATGTTTTTTTTGCGCGAGCTCAGGGGATCTCATCCATACAGTTTGCATTGGTCATTTCGGTCCCGCTGCTAGCACAATGTGTGGCACAACTAGTGCGTAGCCTTGGCCAGCCTATACTGCGCACAATCCTTCTAGGCGGCTATCCAATTGGTCACGTTTGCAAACACAAACTAACAGCTGAAACGTGGAGCCTGTATGCGTCTTACACATCCGCCCTGGAGGGGGGCGAAATCCGCCCACCCCTCCGTTTTTTTCGAGGATGGCGCAAAAACGGCGGCGCGCAGCGCCGCCGTTTCTTTCACAACTGTTCATAAATGAACTGCCCACATTATGTACAAATTTTGGCCTCGGATCATCTCAGGTCAGGTCGCCAGATCAGGTCACGTGGTGACCTCAACTCCAAAACGTTTGCAGTAGTACCACATCCACAGTTTTACGCTGATCAGTTTCAATCTTGCAGGAATTCATAAGGTCATAGATATCAACAATTTATCTATCTCGAATTTCTTATATCGGTGACCTAAGGTCAGGTCAATTTCGTGACCACTGTCACAGCTCCAGCCGCGCGGTCAGCCTCACAGTCTGGTGTCTCGTTCCGAACTGTTTATTCTACCCGGCCGGCGGTCACTCGTGAGGTCAGGGCGGGCCGCGCCCTGACGTCACGGTTCACATATGTGGGTCGCTCCCAGCACAGCTATGCGTGCCCCCGGTGCCGATACGACATCCCTCCACCCCGAATAACCAGGCACAATAACAACACATACGAGGCTACAACCAAGCACTAGCGATACATGATATAGTGTGATACATACTGGTCACTGTGCGGCATACCTATCAGGCGGCCGCAGATTTGAGCGGTTCCTCAGATTATATCGCGGTGCACTTGGGGAAGCAGCAGGTTGCGGTACAGTGGTGACCATACCGGGGATCGGGACAGCAGCTGTCAGCTCGGGCTGCGGCGCAGGTGCAGGGAGGGGAGCCGGGCGCTGCCGAGCAGGAGACGGAGCAGGAGCAGCCTCAGCGGGTGGAGCCACCTCAGCAGGCGGAACAAACGTCAGCTGATCCCGGACAGGTATCACGGCCGCACTGGAAGTGAGAGGCTCGTTAGCAACCGGGGGTGGTGCGTCATTACCATATCGCTGCCGGACCTGGTCCGCGTGTCTTACAATAACGCGCCCATCACTCAATTGTACCGTGAACATAACACCGTCAATGCACACAACACGTCCCGGAGCCCAACGACAATCACTCAGACCCCGCAAGCGATCTACCACCGACACATATACGGCATCCCCAGCTACCATGTCACGTTCTCGAGCGTTACGATCACGATGAGCCTTTTGAGCTTCCTGGCGCTCCTGTACACGCCCCTGTCTGTCAGGAATGATGGCATCTAAGTGTGTGCGCGGAACACGATTTAAAAACAACTCAGCTGGTGTACACTGGGTGGTACTATGTGGAGTGGTGCGATATTTGAAAAGGAACCGGGACACTTTGGTCTCGGCGGTTCCTGAGGTCTGTTTATACCAGCCATTTTTAAATGTCTGTACACCCCTCTCAGCTAAGCCATTAGACTTAGGTGACAGGCAGGGAGTTGTCAAATGCCTGATCCCGTTGACTTTGCAGAAGGTTTTGAATGCCTCCGAAAGGAAACACTGGGCATTGTCGGTAACTAGCACCATAGGTATACCCCAACAGGCGAACGGCATACGTAACTTCTCGATAGTGACAGCGGAATCCGAAGATCGAGTAGGGTAAATGTCCATCCATTTAGAATGGGCGTCTACCATCACCAAAACATTCCTCCATTTGCTGTGCAGTAATCTATATGCACGCGTTGCCAGGGCTTGGTAGGCCACTGCCAGGGGTGCAATGGTGCCTCGGGAGCCTTTCCTTTCCGCTCCTGACATTTCTCACATAAACGGACCAGATCCCGTATGTCATCATCCAACTTTGGCCACCAAAAGTACATCCTCGCGAGCATTTTTGACCGGCATTCACCGGGATGACCCTCATGGAGCAGCCGTAACATGGCGGCTCTCCCCTGAGGAGGAATCACGACACGTGATCCCCACAAAATGCAGCCGTCCTGCACACTGAGTTCACCGATGCGAGACTTATACGGCTGAAAGTCGGGGCACAGTCTGTCATCAGAGTCAGACCAGCCGTCTCTCACCTGCCTGTAAACAGCCGACAATACTGGATCCTGATTGGTCCATTGCCGTATCTGGGCCACACTCACAGGAGAGGAGTCAAAGAATTCCAGCATGTGAACGGTTTCTGCTGGGATTGGAACTTTAGTGGGGCCGGTCTCTGCCGAGGGCAGACGGCTAAGGGCATCGCAATGCGCTTGTTTCGATCCCGGTCTATACTCGAGGTGGTAATCATATGATCCGAGCATCAATGCCCAGCGGACCATCCTGGGAGATGTCATTACAGACAGAGGCTTCTGCTCTCCGATGAGCCCAAGTAGCGGCTTGTGGTCGGACTGTATCGTAAAAGACCGACCGGCTAAATAATAATGGAACTTTTTAACCCCAGTCACTATCGCTAGAGCCTCCTTGTCGGTCTGTGAGTACCGTGTCTCGGTATCACTCAGCGCGCGCGAATAGAACGCCATGGGGCGCTCTCCCTGTGGCGTTAACTGACTCAGGACACAACCTACTCCGACGGGCCCAGCGTCACACGCCAGGACCACGGGCAACACAGGATCGAAGTGCGCTAACACAGGAGGGGAGACCAACAACTCCTTCGCCCTGCGGAAGGCGCTGTCCTCCACCTCAGTCCATTTCCAAACCTGATCAGTCCGCAACAACCGATACAGTGGCGATAGGAAAGTCGCCAAGTTCCTGAGGAACTTCCCGTAATAATTGATGAGGCCCAGCCACATGCGCAGATCCTTTACGTCTCTAGGCTTGGGAGCCTTTAAGATAGCATCTGTTTTCTCACCAGTTGCCTCCACACCCCGACGGCTTATTTTGTAGCCAAGATAGGTCAGGCTAGTCACCCCGAAGCTGCACTTAGCCCGATTCACTCGGAACCCAGCGTCCGAGAGCCTCTGGAGCACCTGTCTCAGTGTGTGACTGTGGGCCCCCTCATCTACACCAGCTACGACGATATCGTCTAAGAAGACACCGACACCTGGAATGTCAGCGAGCACCATCTCTAACGTACGCTGGAACAGTGAAACTGCACTAGCGTAGCCGAAACTGAGTCGAAGCGGCCGCAGCAGCCCTTTTGGCGTGTTCACTGTTAAGTAGTCGCGCGATTTCTCGTCCAGCAGTAGCTGGTTGTAGGCATTTTTCAAATCAATCTTTGAAAAAATAGTACAGCCAGACAGCTTAGCGAACAGCTCCTCTACACGAGGTAATGGGTATTGTTCCACTTTCGCAGCCTTATTCACAGTCAGGCGGTAATCGCCACAGATCCTTAACTTCCCCCCAGCCTTCGGCACGACAACAAGGGGAGCCGCCCACTTACTGTGACGTACTGGCTCCCAGAGTCCATCCCGGATCTGCTTGTCCAGCTCTGCGTCCACCTGCTCCCGGAAGGCCAGTGGAACCGTGCGGGGCTTGAAGAAGCGTGGTTGTACATCGGTGTCGACGTCGATGCTGACCTCGCCACCCCTATAGCAGCCCAGCTCCTCTTTGAAGACGTCGGGGAACTGGTTCAGGATTCGCTATGTCAGACATAACAAGGCGAGTTTCTGAGCTTAAGCTAAAGCAAACACGTGGCATAAATGAATCAAATATATCCTATAAAAGATAAGATAATGATCATTGGAATACGATACAAAGAATTGATAACACAACACAATTATAACATGCACATTGGTCTTTATCAGAAATATGAAGATTCTACACACTTTCTAGTGCATCAAAATAACAGGCTCAAATGTGCCAGGCTCACGTATAGTTTTATCAGCTTGTATTGTTTTGCATGAGCCGTTCATTGTATGCACTTAGCAAAACTAACAGCATTAGCACACAAATAACCCGCATTTAATATTGACTGACTTGTTTCGACAATATCAACACTAGAACACTGAAACTAAAATGGAATAACCTAAAACACTAGAGCACAATGGGGTTGGGGACAGATGTTAGGTTTTTATGCTTAACCCTATTCCCTGCGGGCGGCCAGAATTACGTTAACCTGCGGGGAGGGGCAGATTCTGCCCCCCCCTCCAGAGATCTCGAGAACCGCTCTGCAGGGGTAAAAAAAAGTTAAAATTTGCTACCAACCGAATTTGACGGAGCCCAATTTTGCTACACCTTTTATCGAACATTCTCATTCTCATCGAAGCTACATTTCTACACATTTCCATTTGTAGATTGCAAATGTTTATATCTGCTAATGCGAAAATTCGCTACACAAACTGGCAAGCAGTTCAACAGGAGTGGCAACGTTATTTAACCGGTTCTTCTTTTGCGGCTAGACCAGGCGTATCGCTATACCTAAGGACCAATCTACCGACCTCGGCACCAAGGTATCGTACCCTCATGGGATAAAACACTTGTTGATTTAATGTAAAAACAGGTTCACCATTTGCAATAGAACAGACGACTATATTTTTCCTTCCAACATCCACCCAGGTGACGTGTCCAATATATACGTGCAAACAAAAAGCTGATTTGCACAAATAAATAATGCAAGACGAATCTTAAACAAGACAAGTACTCAACAAGACAAAATAAATAGCACACGGGAGCAGAATTCAAGTTCTAAACACTGGATGTGGCTCACTGGCACACCAAATAAAGTGCACACCACAACCGTTCATCGAATGACATTATACTAATTCCCATTGGGTACCTACTGTTGGCACTGCATCCGTACATCACTATACACTTCATATCACAGATTCATATCACATATATACAGGGGCGCGGTGACACCTTCTACCAAGATGCCTTTTCATAACTTTTCCGATGTCCCTGTGACCTACGGTCAAAAAATTGTCCTGACACCGCTGCCGCACGTGCTCTAATAGCTTGTCAGCGCAGACAGGCTCCGGTCCATTCCAGCGCACACAAAGCTCTTTCGCTGCACTTGCGTGCGACAGTTGGCGGTTCTCGCCGAAAATGTCCTTCACCACCTTGCACATGCTCTCCACAACACTCTCGGGAGCTGCCAGCATCCAAATCCGTGCGACCATGTCACTGTATGGCTGCAGGATCGCCTCACTCTGGGCCTGTTTTTGCAGCCTCACGTAGAGCTCGGGGTCTGTCAGCTCGTTCGGTAGCTCTCGCATGAATCTGTGAGCCGCTCTGATTTGTGGGAGGCCGACACCAAGCTCCTTTGGCAGGATCTTTTGCTCCTTAAGCGTTTGTACCGCTGTGGGAACAGAACCACTATTACAAAATGTGCTTTGACTTGTACTTAGACACTAGAATGATAGCAGTTGAGTAAGTATAAAATGCAACTTCCTAAATGGTGTGTTCTGCATCCGGATTCCATAACTCTCCAAAAAAAATTGATAATCCCACTGAAAGCGGGTGTCTTTGAAACAGGTGAAAGTGTTTGATATATTTCCTAAACTGACCTCTAAATATTGGCAGTGCAAAAGCTTATGTCAGAAAATAAGTTTTGTATCCAAAAAAAAATTAAGACGAAGACCAGTTTGAATGGTCCTTGGACAAGCACTGACAATATTACTTCTAGGAAACCCAAAACGATTCAACATTTTACATGACACTCTGATGTGTTGGTATTCACGTCATAACGCTATCAGGATAAACACTAATAAATTAAGATCGCTTAAAAATAAGAATAAATGCGCCAAGAAATGAGAAGTAGCCAAAGACTAGCAAAAAGGAAAGCATTTTTATATGTTTGCCTTGTGTTTCGTTAGCTGCTTTTGCAGTGATATATACTTCTTCGAATTGAATGGCCCCGGAAATTTGGGACTTGCCTACCTCGTGCAGCGTAGATCAGGCAATCAGAGTGCTCAACCGCCTGCAGCATTGTGAGAGACCCCAGAGACCCCCGTTATCGTTGCGAACCGTCTCAGTGCTAATCGCCGGTCCACTGTCGGTCATATCAACATCATCACATGTTGGGTGCACGTCTGCAGGCAAATGTTCAGGGGCTACTTTGTTACGCCCAGTTGGGAAAGGCTGCTGCGCCGACTCGGCAGGCACAGGAGCATCTCCAGTACTTGGATGCTCCTCCATGCGTGATGACTGGTGTCTCGCCAGCATCTGAGGAAACGAAAAAGGCAAATGTATAGGTGAAGGTTTCGTGAATAGTGGAACTAAGTAATTGGATCATGGGAATCGCCAGGATTTTTAGGTTCAGGTGGCAAAGTTGTCTGAAGGAAATCAACCCATCCCTACATTAATTTTCTCCTCGAATTTGGGCTACTTCATTTCACCTTCAGAAAAATTAACATAAAAATGGCAACAGGTAGAGAAGATGCAGCAGAACATGTTTCGTTCCTGTTTGGCGATTCGAGGACCTATTGTACTAAAAAAACGCAGTTTCCTGGAATTATGTCCTGCTCTGCGGCAAGGAAAGCAAATTGTATTAAACGTCGAATTCTGCGCCTATATTGATTGCCTTCCACTATCTAAATATATTTTCTCCTCCATTTCACCTTCCTTCCACCCATCCGTCTCGGCAAAGGCTTTCCCCTGCGTCGCCGCCGTCAAGGTCGTCGGTTGCGGCGGCGACCGACGGACCCGGCTCGACGCAGGGACGTAGCTAGGGGGGGGGGGGGGGGCACGGGAGCCATGCCCCTCCCCCTCTGAGCAAAACAAATTTACACTAAATAAAATTAGATTATCTGACGACCCGGCTCCCTCCCCCCCCCCCTCCGGTCAACAACATATGGCTGAGGAGCTAAATTTGATTCTACCACCGACGTGCCCCACCCCCAATAAAAATCCTGGCTACGCGCCTGGCTCGACGGAGGGTGATTCGGGCCGGTGCCGAGCAGCGGCGCGGGCCGACATTGGGGACGGGGGAGACGGGGTGTCGGCAGATTGATGTCAGTGTGCATGCGCCCATCGCAGCGCTCATGCGCTGAAGAAATAGTTTTGAGTATTTTGCTTATTTCTTGAAAAAGGTCCAGAAAGTCGGGAATCAGACGACGGTTACGTAAAATTCGTTCAATTTGGAGTTTTGTCGATGACTTGAGAGTGGCCTCTCTTCATAAATGGCATCACAGGCACTACAAGGACAGTCACTGGCGCGACGAGGTCTGTCAGAAAAATCAAAGTTGTTGAGCGATTTTAGGCTAATTCCGCACTCACAGTTTTCGAGGTAGGCGCTAAATGTGTCCCAAACGTTCCCGTCTCCACGTCAGCACAGTTTTCACAGTCACGCTGCCTACTTCCGGAAAAATACGAATAATACTATGGAGCGGCCGGGGAGCGCTCCCTAGTCCCTAGCGCAATACAAATAACTGAACACATACCCAGGCAGCAGAACCACGTAGGAGAACATCCGACTCCGCAGGATGATGTATCTTTGTGTGTTTCAGCAGCCGAGGACGATGATTATTTAGGCATGAAAAACTACACTCTGCTCCATCCTTGGTGAGATATCCGCACAAAATCTCCATTCTAGAGTTTGTTAACTTAGCCTTCTTTACTTTACTCATGATAAACAACACAGATCCTTGGAGCACCAAAAATCGATCTTATCGCAACAGAGACACCACCAACCAGCGCGAGACCAAAATGTCAAAGGAGGGCTTTGTCACCATTCGGAAACCTTGAACTTATAGTGATGGGGTACCATAAAAAGCAGACTCTGGAAGTCTTTACGCTTCATTGAGTTACATTCATTTGGTTAAATATGGCCTGAGAATAACTTTGAAATAATTTTATTAAAAGATATTGGAATATTTTGAAGTACAATTTGATGTCCTTTATTCGTATTATGCGTGATACAAAAATATACAACCTGTATCACTCTCTGTCGATTCATGTTGGCATTTTTTGCTACAAAATTCTCTATCTCTGGTAGGTGTAGATTTCCTTAAAAGGTACGTTTAGTCTCTAGATCTTGCGAGAAACTTGTGATATTTGCCCACTTATGGTGATATTTTTCCCATTTCTCGCTACATATTACTTTCATATTACTTTCATATTACTTACGCTGCATATTACTTATATATTCAACATATTACTTTCAAAATATCTCCAGAAAACAGAGATCAACCAGCCGTGAATATACAAAACAGCCCCATAAGTGTACAGGATCTACAACAAACAGAAAGTGACTCATTCAAGCATATACCGCAGTAATGATAGTGCATTTTTTATGTCTTGCCATGGGCCAGTTTTGCTACAAATCTTCGTTTGGTGTAACGCTGAATTGCTACTAACGACGTTGTCGAGTTGGCGTTATTTTTGACCCCTGCCGCTCTGTCGATTTTGATGACTAAGACGCCGTTCGATTCGTCATGACCAGATCTCTCTTTTTGGACCCCCAAATTTATGTTTTGTTTAAAAATTGAAAGCCAGGGGGCAACAAAAATCCGAAACATTTTGGGTGTTTTTTGAAAGGTCATTGCGGCCATGTGGTTCGACCGATTTTCATGCTTCAAACGTTTTTGAGTTTCAAATGTACTGGTATTTAATATTTCAAAAGACAACAAACAAAATAAAAATCATAGGCGTATTCAGGGAATGTAAAGACGGGGGATTTTCTGGAGATAAAAATATGTGCTGTTCGTGATTGTTTTGGACGGCATGAATGTCACATGTGGGCATTCTATGCTGTAATTTGTTAAATTTAATATATTGCGCATAGGCAGATCCAGGAAAAAAAGCATGGGGTGCACCATGCGCGTAACGCTTTTATCATCTTACTAATTTGAAGTTGGACCTAATCTGAGGGTGGGTATCGCCTCCCATTTTTTTTATTCTGAGTGCGCCTCTGCCCCCAAAATGTGTACAATCCCATTATCTATGATGCATATTGCATTGCAATTGTTTCTGACGCATTTATTGCACTGCAAACCACGAAGGAAGTATGCGACGCAAAACCGCATTCGTAACACCCTCCCCAAAACAGGAGCCTGGAACCGCCTCTGCTGAACTAATTTTTTTCAAAATGTTAACACAACACGCGCCGTTCAATTTTGTGAAAAGTCACAAAGTTTCAGGACACTAGGTCTAACGGTTTAGAAGCGGCAAGTGAAAAATCGCCGGGTATGGGCAGAATATGGCCCCTCCGCAGGGAATAGGGTTAAAGGGAATTTCCCTACCCACATCGCTTATTTGGGGATATTGACACTGGTCTATAGAACACAATTTTCTGAATTGATCCATGACTTCATTTCTCCAGATTCACCCTAGTTGCTGAGATATTCCAAAGTCTCCAGGAACTTGCTGGGAGCAAGCAGTTATCGGGTAGACTCCAGAGAGCATCAGCTACAGGAAGTACTGCAACTATCGATTTAACTGCTAGCACATTGTTAGCGCCGGCCAATAGAAATTCGACAAAACAGCTCGTGCGCGCTGATAGCAGCAGCCGAACAGAACCTGGACGGCCATCATGGTTTTCGATGATGACCGTTTCGATGATGGCCGATGGCCATTTTTTGACGAAGATATCAATTTAGAGCTACGAAACTTACACATAACAAAGTTAACATTGGCAAGAACATGTTGTACAATACTTGTCTCTCTATCTTGTATAATGTGACCGTAATTGTATTGTCTTATGTGCGCCGTTTTACATATCATCACTATAGTGGCGATCGTTTGATAGATATCGAAACCAAAAATAAGCAAAAAAAGCAATATAAGTGCAAATTCAACTAAAGCAGCTCCATATGTGAATTTCATCATATCCAACAATCAAACCAATAGCTACTTACCTTATTACAAATATTGTTGATATTCCAAAACAGTCTGAGGCACACTCCCTTTAACCAAAAACAATGTATTTTTTTTTTTGTCTTCTATATACCTCCTAAACACAACTTGAACGCCTTCTGTCCCAAATCTACCACTTAACTTTTCGTATTTTTTAACAAATATTCTTGATTTTATTTGTGACGTCACATCTTAGCGATTTTGACGGCGCTTGCGACGCTTCCGATCTGGATGTGTTTAAGGACATACAGCAACGGGGGCGGACATGTAGGTTAGGAAAAGTATGATTGATATAAGAGTTATTAGTATCACTTTGAGGTAGATTACTCTGTTCCTGACCAATATACGACAATTATTAAATTATGAGCTTCTATTTGTATGAAGTTTCAGCAATACACACACATGTTAAAGAATCAATTGAAGGGAATACATTTATTTAACAAATTAAGAAAGAAACGATAACATCACAGAGCACATATTTCACTTCAACGCATTAACCCGCCATTGGTTGGGGGTGGGGGGGGGGGGGGGTCGCCTCCCCCCCCGCCCCTGACGAATTTTCGCAATAGCTAAAAAACTAATAGCTCTTTCGACGTGAAACTTCAGGTACCTTCTCATACATCAATTTTACGTCTTCTGTGCAAAAACAAAGACATTGCGTCGATTTTTCTCTCTCGATACATAGCGAATTTTGTGACGTCACTACACACGAGTTTGACCCAAAGATCATCTACAATTTAGCAGGCCGTACAAATGCCATATTTGAAGCAAAATGCAATCAAAAACGTCCAAAGATGGCAAATGGCAAGGGCTACAAAATGGCATTGTAACAACGGTGACGGACATTGTAGGTTAGGAAAAGCATAACTTTACTTGTAGTGTAGTTCTATGTGACCTGACTCAAATCATTGGCCTCTGGGATTTTTGAACATTTTGGTTTTTGACCCCCCCCCCCCCAAAAAAAAAAAAGAAGAGTAAATGCCCTCAAAATCAACATTTTCGAACATTTGACAACACAAAACAGAAGATATGTTAAAGAACGACATGTGCACACAACACAAACCAAATTTAAAAGCAATATCTTTATTTTTGACTGACTTATTGCTCCATAAGTATGAGTAACTCATGACGTCATATTTTTTAATTGCGTTTTTTGGCTTGTATTGATCAGATACAAACAAATAAATGCCAGCACTCTATTTCTGAAACAAAATTGGTATAGACACATACCTTTTTTATTTATATTTAGCATTTTAAAATTTTGACCTTATGTGACCTTGACCTTATATTGTGTCAAGTTGTAAAAAATGACTGCTACTATCAAATTATACGTGTAAAATAACCCATACAGGGTCGTAGGATCCTATTCAGTTAAGGGTGGGGCTTCACCCAACAAGGGTGGGGCTTCACCCCACACAACTTCTAGCTCAGCCACCTACCCCCCGCCCTCCAACTTGTCAGTCAGCCCCCCCCCCCCCCCCAACTTACAGAATTAATATTATACATACAAAACAGTATGAAAGAAAAAGGAAGTGAAAACAAAACAGATATAGCATATTACTTACTATATAAACTAAAGATCAACATTATTTATTGACAGCCAAGTAACCTAAACAGTAAACAACCATGTGCACACACATGCAAATACACTCACAAAAAAATCAACAAACACGCAGGGTGTCGACACCCCTAGCCCGTGTGATGCCCACACAGCCTAAAATACGTCGCCTGGAAGGTGTTTTGTTTAGCACTCAGGGAGGTGTACCGGAACAACCGTGATCGCCGCTGGATGGGGTGTATAGGTTTAACGGAACACCCTTGATAACCGCTGCATGGGGTGTCGAGGTGTGGCAATACTCATGCGTGGGGTGTCGATTGACGCCTCAGCCGGGCGTATTGCGGGAGTCGTTTACCATTGGGACAGGCGTAACGTGACCGATGTATGGGGTGTCGAGGTCTGGCAATACTCATGCGGGGGGTGTCGATTGACGCCTCAGCCGGGCGTATTGTGGGAGTTCGTTGAACCACTGGGAGAGGCGTGACGTCACTGCTGCATGGGGTGTCGAGGTGTCGCAATACTCATATGTGTGTGTGGTGTGTGTGTGTGTGGGGGGGGGTGTCGATTGACGCCTGAGCCGGGCGTATTGCAAGAGTTCGTTTACCACTTGGAGAGGTGTAACGGTCGCCGCTGCTTGGGGTGTCGTGACGCAGAGGCATGGCGGGCGGCAGCCGCCGCCGGGCAGCCCCCGTCCACGAATCGCAGGCTGCCTTCTTTATGGCGTCACCCCGGGAGTAGAAATCCCTTTACTTAGCTTGATCACGTGTTAAAAGCACGAATTTTACCGAAGTATCGTGTCATAAGTTTAGTACATAGAGCACTAACTATCCGTTTCAGATTCAACCATTCTTATTGTTTGGTCAAATGCACCTGAGATGGCGAAAATATTTGTATAAGAACACACAGCGCGTGCTGGTGGGTGACACTCTCTCCGAGCCCCTTACCATTGACATCGGCACATATCATGGCAGCTGTCTGGGGCCACTGCTGTTCAACGTCATCAGCAACAACATCAGCTGCTACATCCCTTCCAGCATCAGCGGCTACCGCACCTCCTTGGTCCGCTATGCCGATGATTCCCAGGTGGCAATCATTGGCCCCAGCAGCAGGCTACCAGAGCTGAAGCTGGCGCTGGAGAATGTTCAAGATATGCTGTGCATCTGGTTCTTCCAGCATGGTATGATGGTGAACACCAGCAAGACAGAGCTCCTCCTGTGCAGCGACCGTCGCCAGCTGGTCCAGATCAGGGATCCCCCACAGATCAAGTTCATGGGCCAGCTCCTGCCTTTCTCCAAGTCCGTGAAAAACCTGGGGGTAGTCATGGACTCTGAACTCTCTTGGGCGGCGCACATAGACCACATCATCAACCGCTGTTTCGGTATCCTTATCGGACTCATGCACATCAGACATATCATTCCATTGAGTGTACTACCGAGGATAGTTGACGCCCTGGTCCTTTCCCATGTACGGTATTGTGTACAAGTCTACGGGAGCGCTAACCGCACGAACATTACCAAGATGTAGAAAGTGTTTAACTTCTCAGCCAGGGTCATTTCCGGGAGGCGAAAGTAGGACCATATTTCCGATGTCATCGGTGATCTCAGATGGTTGGGTACGTCTGACATGGTGTCGTATTTTGATCTTTGTCTGCTGCACGGTATACTCACTTACGAAAAACCTGACTTGTTCCGTTCGTGCATCACATACAACCGCGAGCATGTGCGCCGTGATACTAGGCAGTCTCACCATCTAAGCTTGCCCCGTGTCAGAAACAATCATGGGAAACGACGATTTGTGTACCGAGCTGCTGAGCTGTATAACCGACTCGTGATCGTCAATGGGCACTCTGGCCTGGCTATGCCACCGTTCAAGACCAATATTCGTGACTTGCTTCTTGCATGATTCATCCATTGTAAATATTTGTGCAACTTTTTTGTCTTCTTTTTTAGTCGTATTTAGGTTGATTTGACAACTGTCTGATCTTGTTCGATGGTCGTTGAATAACCCTGTCACAGTGGAACGACCTGATGATGTTAAATAATGGTTCTTGTCATGGACTGTGTCTATAAACACCATTTCCGTTCTACATTGCAGTCTTCAAAGGGCATGAAATACTCGTGAAAGAAGCATGCACAAATGTAATGGGATCTTGGAAAACTCACAGAAAAGCAGCTTTGTATAATACAATAATGTCCTCCTACATCCGACATCCACCTTCGCATGTAGCCAGGGCACACGGTTTGCAAAGTTTATGCAAAAGAAATGGAAGCCAGACTGCTGCAACGCAAAACTTTAAACGCAGCAGAACAAGCGCTTTAGCTCTATCAGATAATGGGCATTCCTAGCATTATAGAATTAATCTTATGGTCAGGCCGTGTAAACAAAACTGGGCGGGACTGGCCAGCACAGGGTCCAGCGCTTTTTTGGTGTTAGTTGAGATAATGGGCGGAGGGGGGGGGGGTAAGGTTGCAGGAGGGGGGGGGGGGGGGGTCGAGGGCGTGCCTCAGCTTGCAGTTGCAGGCGGCCTTGCTCTGTGAGAGCGAAAGATCAACACCAACGACGGGTATATAAACCCGCTACTGGAGCTGAAATCACACACTACAGTACAGCACCGGCGACCCAACCTTGAGAGGCCCTGCTCCGCACGCAGCCATGAAGGTGAGACGAGTCGCCGAGCGACGGGACGCAGGCAGACACAGTGGCGCGAGACGCAAGCATACACAGAGGCGCGGGAGAGAAACGGTGCTGCGAGTGCTGGGATCGTGACCCTTTCGGATCGGTGGTTGTGACGCATCAAGTTTGCTGGATTCTGGGTGGCGGTGTATGTTGCAATGGCGTGCCACGAACGCCTGGTTTCCAGGAGTGTGAACCTCCAATCGAGGAAACTTTGTTCCATTGAATCTCCACCCAGTGATGCCCATCTCAGCTCATTGAACCTGCAATCCTCAATCCATCTCACTCCCGTTAAAAATAATATTAGCTGATGATAATATTCGTTGTCATTTGGGATTAACCAGTGCCACGGGTATGAATTGTTAATCATCAGTAATGCGAAGTTGCGCCAAGAGGCTTGCCGCTGCGAGGCAGCCACTATGAGTTGGAATCTTATCATGCTGATTTGGTTATGGTTCCCTGACTACTATGCACTTTGTGACTCGGAACTGATTTTCACAGAATAATGTATTGTAGTGCACTACATTTGTATTCAAACACGACTAGAATGTTCCTAATTACGGTATCTGATCACACGAACTTCCCTATTAATTCTTTTCCTTTCTCAGTGGGTGATAATCAGGCGATAGAACGACTAGGGCTGCACACAAAGGCCTGGTTGATCCAGGGAAGACATAATTAGCAAGTATCCTGGTGTCCGGAATAATAATAAATAATAATAATTATACGGAGAACGTTGGATTGAAAACCGGAAAAATGATTTTGTTCTTCTAAATTCGGTAATCGGCGCTGTCTGAACGAACATGCCTTGTAGAAATAGTTGCCATGGGATAAATCACTTATTCCTTTTCCATAATGTTGTGCAAGGCGTAAATACACTGCTAGTCAAAACTTTGTACATTGCAATCAAATATAATATAAAGCAGGTTCAAGTATAAAATAATTAAAAATTACATTTTTCCTCGTCGTGATCAAACTGCAAGACAAACAAACAATTATGTTTAGCTGAATTTGTGGCCACTGGCCATTATCAAACGGATTAGTATTAAACAACTCTTTTTTATTCCGTCTCACCCACAACAGGCCTTTCCCCACTTAAAAGAGGCACTGCAATTTTCCTCTTCTCGTTGGGATTAAGTTTACGAGGCCTTTCCCAAGGGCCTCACTGGGTCGGACGAGACACCAATGCGGGCGACTCGGTGGAAGCCAAACCCACGATCGGTGCTCCGAAGTCAACAGTGTTGTCCACTGGACCACCCCCGCATGCACTTAAGGAGTATAAAATGTTGGATTATCCCCAAGTGTTCTTGCATGTCAATCGGTTTGATAATGGTCAGTGGCCGAAAATTCCCCTAAATATATTTGTGTTTACCTTGCAGTTTATTTACGACTAGAAAAAGGTAATTTTAACTATTTTATACTTTTCATACCAATTGTTCTCGGATGAGCACTGAATATTAAAGCAAGCTCGTATAAATGTACGCATTTTTACCTCGCATAGATATATATTAACATTTGTAACGGTGGCATGTCCCCATGTCTAACCTCCCAATCAACTGACGTATATTTTACTTCGCATATATGTCGACCTACTTTCGTGAAATTACCATATCTCCGTATGTTTGACCACCTAAGTCAATGGTTGATTTTTCAGCAGCTCATCATCCTCGCCGCTCTTGTCACTGCGGCAACCGCCTCCGGCTACAACTCCAACAAGGACAAGGACTACTACGCCGTCCCCAACTACAGCACGGCTCACGCCGTCAAGGACGCCTACTCCGGCGTGGACATCGACTCGCAGGAGAACCGTCTCGGCGAGCGCACGGAGGGCTCCTACTCCACCCTGCTGCCGGACGGCCGTAGACAGGTGGTGACCTACTGGGTGGACGGCTACTCAGGCTTCAACGCTGATGTCCAGTACTATGGAGTTGCCCATCACCCGCAGGTTCACGCGGGTTACGGAGGCTATAAGTCAGGCTAGGTATCGGTGCGCGAGATCGAGTGCGGGGGTCCTTTGTCGCCAGTGTCACTGTCATCGGCATGCGCGTTGTCCGGTCTCTTTCTGATGTAGTGACACCTGTTATGGATCACCTGAATACATTTCCGAGTCTGAGTCTGAGTCTCTACTCTCTCTGGTCTCCTGTCTGATTGTATGTGTATTTGTAATCGATAGTCTGGCAAATACATCATCTGAGTCGGTGTTACGTTTTTACGTCTTGCGAGTTTATGTATACCAATACAAATATATTCAGAATGACGAAATCGTTTGTTTTCTGGAAACCCTCGTCCCGCGTTTTCTGTCACATTAAAGTTTGTTTTTCCTGGAGAGACAGAGCGAAAATGCTCGGGCAAATTCGTTAAGCTTCGAAAAGTTGAATAATTATATGATAATACGTACTTAGGGATATGGGAATAATATCGTAATACCATCTATAAAATGGACAAGCAAAATGTTATATAAATATTCAGCGACAAAGCGAAGCGAAGACAAATTTAATAGTTTTAAGTTACACAAGTATCAAATTCAAACATCATTAACCCGCGACTTACTGGAGGGTGGGTATTTTTTGCCCCCCCCTCCCGTTATTTTGCCATAACTCCTAAACTAATACCAGTATCCCCACTAATCTTGCAGTACCTTTCCTCACATCACTTCGACACATGATGGCAAATTGACAAATATGAGGTTATGATAGGTCAACCGGGAATGACGTCAGAGTGACGTCATGTTCTTCGGTTTGTGTTGCAAAATAATGGTTTGCGGAAAACGCTGTCAAAGGTATGATGTTTGCGATAAACTCAATGGTCTTAAATCAAATTACTTAAATTAGACCAGGCTATCGAACTGTAATCTCGGATTTTTTAGTTTTTTTCATTCAACATTTTAAGAAATCCACCCACATTTGTTTTGTTTTTACAACACTTTCAAACAAAAATCAGAATTATAAAAAAACTGAATTTATATGATCGAGACGTGTTCGGTGCATATGTGTACCAAATGTGAAGTCAATGTTTTCACAAATGACTGACTTATGACCTTTATATGACAAACATCGGCCACCTCTCACCTACTATGCATAACAAAAATGTTTTTCCGTTTTTGCTTTTTACCTGTATTTATATAGAACAAACAATGTTCTAAGGTCATTTTTCGCGTTCTAGACGAAGCAAAAAATAAACATGTGTTACAACACCTAATTTCCGTAATCTGCAGTTTGAGCTCGTGACCTCGGATGACCTTGACCTGACCCAAGGTCATAAACAGCTTAGAAAGGTACTTATAAGTGTCAGACACACGAATCATACCGATTTATCGACTCCTTATGCGTTTAATATCACAATTTTTCGCGACAATTCCATCCATCGAGATCTTTTGACACGATCAAACATTTTGTACTTGACCTGACCTGTGACGTTATCGGTGACCCCGAGGTCAACAATATTATGTTTCCATCGATAAATTTCCCAGGGATATCGAATGCCGTTTGAATTTTTACATTAAATTTAATAGTTCCGGATATACGAGGGGAGGCAAAAAAATAGCCCCCCCCCCCCCCCCCCCCCCCCCCCAGTAAGTCGCGTTATGAAATATACCCCAGTAACTCGCGGATTAATACAAGCATGGTGCTGGAATTTCTGAATTAGCTACGAGGAGAGGTGCGTCCGACCGTGCCGACAGCCTGAGTTTTTTTGGTCTAAAGTTGCACATTTTTCGCGTCAGCAGACAAACCAAGTATGTTCTCTCAAATATGACAAAACAATGATAAAAACTCCACTGCTCTATATTTATTCTGCTGCAAGTTATTGAGGACAAACTACGTTTGTCCCCAAGGTCCAAACAGTTAACCTCAAAGAGTTCACCAGACAAACATGGATGCATGGTCATTTGTCGTTAACTTTTGACCTGATATGACGTTGACCAGAGGTTTAAAAATTTGAAATGTGCGCAATTGTTGTACGAACAGCAATGCAAAAAAAGACAGCAAGGATCGACGCCAGTGCTATCGAATTAAACCATTGAGCTCGCCAAAATGTTGTATAATGAATATGGTGTGTCAAAAGCGGAAATAGCCGGCGCGCCGCGCCGCCTCCCGAACGTCGGCCGCCGTAGCGAAATCGGTACTTCTTTGCGTTTTGATCGCTCTGATGACGCACTGAAAAATAAAAAGAAATAACTAGCTATGACACGCAATAGGCAGATGTATTATCTACGCCATATAAATATTTATGTACCTCTGTGACCAAAACTAGATCCGCCATTTGCATGTTTGTGAGTGCTTGCACGGCCAAATTACCATTGAACGCGGGACTTTTCTGTTATTTTTTTTCCGACCTCGCGGCATTTTACTTTAATTTATTCCGTCAGGGTAAATTATTTATCTTAACTAGCTATAAGGCGTTAAAGACATTTTTTGCAGTTCGTAAGATCATTTAAAAACAAATCACATCGGACTTCAACCCTATCCGCCATTTACAGTTGAAAATCACGAACGAAATAAAGAAGGTAACGGAGCAAGTTGACTGGTCACGATGTATCTTAGCGAATGTGCGCGACTACTTCGTGACATTTTGTATTAAATCGTGTTACGCTTTATGCTATGCTCAGTATGACACTTGATTTAAACTCCTTTCGGAGTTGAATACCGAAAAAGTTGACAAGGTTTTATTTTCGGAGTTGAATACCGGAAAAGTTGACAGGGTTTTATTTTCGGAGTTGAATACCGAAAAAGTTGACAGGGTTTTATTTTCGGAGTTGAATACCGACAAAGTTGACAAGGTTTTATGTTCGGAGTTGAATACCGAAAAGTTGACAGGGTTTTATTTTTGGAGTTGAATACCGGAAAAGTTGACAGGGTTTTATTTTCGGAGTTGAATACCGGAAAAGTTGACAGGGTTTTATTTTCGGAGTTGAATACCGAAAAAGTTGACAGGGTTTTATTGTCGCGTACTATGTGCATTAGCTAGCCACGCTAATGCACCTTAACCCTCGCCCTACGGGGGGGGCCTGACAGAGGTTTTGAGGTTTTTGGTTCTGACTCTGAGGTTTTTCTTGAATAACTTTTTACACATGCGGTGCATCTTGCTGATTTTTTTTGTAGCTTACAACAATTATACCTCAGTTTACAACAATTATACCTGGGTTATAAAAATGTATTTGAAATTGGTTGAGTAGTTTGGGAGATAATCATGTTTTGATGACGTCATGTTGGTAAAAAAATGAGAAATATTTGAAAAATCGTAGAAAACAGAGTTTTTTACAGAAAAATGCAAACGCAATTCACCAAAGATAAAAAATGGCATTATCTTTAACATGGCGATCTCAGATTTCCAAAATTTTGGGTTTTTGACCCCTAGAATTAAATACAAATGTTTTTTTGGAAAAATCCCTTAAAAATCATAATTTTCAAAGATATTAGAAAAACCGGATTATATGTGAGAGAAATGAGTATGGACAATACTCATACCAAATTTCAAAGCAATATGTTCATTTTTGTCTGAGTGATGGCTCTCTAAGTGTAAGAAACTGATGACGTCATTTTTTCAAATAACTTTTTTTGACTTTTTTTTGACAAGATACGAGCAAATAATTACCTTTTTGTATTTCTGAGCCAATACTGGTCTAGGAACATGCCTTTTTATTTACATTTATCAATTTCTAATTTTGAGGTTTTCTGAAGAGCAAAATCGCTGTTCTGGACGTGGTAAATCCGAGGTCATTTCACTTGACCTGGAAGGTCACCCGTTGACCTGAAACCTAAAACTCATACTGTTAGATTCCTCTCATGACAGGCAACATGCTGGTTCTTACCGTATTGCTCTAAGTTGCTTGGTTTGGAAGTTAACAGGGGGCCTGTCAGGCCCCCCCGTAGGGCGAAGTTGAAAAAAGCTCCTGAAGGGCGAAGGTTAAAGGGACTATCGCACCTTAACATTATACTTGAGATGAGATAGCCATTGTGATGGCTTGGCATTGCAACTAAGTATGGTAGCAGTTAAAACAACCACAATGATCTAATCAAAAAGATATTCGAGTTTGATTTTGACATCTGTACAAAATATGGCCCATAAAAATATGGCCAAATATGGCCCATTTGAATAGGGCCTCTAAACCGACAGCGTCATCTCTCTTTACCCAACTGGTAATGATAGTCGACTTGTTTTAAGGTCAGCCTTGGAATATTTTCGTATTCCATTTCTTGATCTCCGGGTGGTTCGCGTCATTTTTGGTTCACCGGATGGTTCGCTTTTTCTGCGCAATAGATGTAGACAAAAAAGTGTCATACATTTGGTAGCACGAATATTTCCCTGTTATTTAAAACAAAATAATATGACGTCACCAACCCAACTTTTCGCTTAACCCTATTTGTAATAGGCTACAGGCTCCTATTTGTAACAGGGGGGGGGGGGGGATTCCGCGCCCGCCGGAGATCTCGAGATCTACCCGTCCGATTTTCAAAAATCAAACGGCATGCTATTCCCCTCAACACGATCTACATTTCTAAATAACAAAAAAATGAAATTTTTAATAGGGGGCAACAGGGGGGCAACAGGGGGTCAAAAACTACAAATGTTAGAGGTATTTGTGATCCAACACAACTGTCATTTTTATCAACCGATTTGAACGCATCTAATGGGGATCGATAGAAAATGAATTGGAAATTAATATATGGCGGTGACTTTTGCAAATTCAAAAATCATTTCATTCAATAAGAATGGCAGGTCATTCAATAGTGAAGTATATGCGTAATAAAACCATTTTTTATGTTTTTTCTATAAATGAAATCGTGTGTTATTGAGACATTAGAAGAAGAAGAAAAAGTTCTTCAACATATTTTTTGCCATGGCGGTACCAGGTCAGTGAAAAAGGGAGATCAAAAAGGAAAAAATAGTAACCGCAGGCAAGTTGCTACCAGCACATATATAAGGTACTGATCGTAGATAGTTCATTTTTGCATGTTGTACTTCATCATAGGCGTATTCAGGATCCAAACTGAGGAGGCTCAAGCAGAGGTCTAAAATTTGACTTTCCCTCTAACCCC